>APFE031140727.1:134080-144303 GCA_000404065.3 Pinus taeda
GTTCATTTATGTAATGTAAAGGAGGTTTCCCCCTCGAAGAGGCTGAATTCTAAGGCGTTGATCTATCCATTCTATCTTATTTTGAGCTAGTTTCATAACATTATTCAACATTTGGTGTAGGGCTCCTCTCCGAAGGACAAAATATTAGAAATTCTTATGAAAAGAATTAGGAAAAATGTCGAAGGCTTCTCTCTAATAACATATTTCCATGTTCTCTTTGATCTCTATAAAGATATGAACTTATGTGATAATGAGAGGTATAAATTAAGATGGGAATTAGGCCCTCTACTATTCCTTAAAGGGATTGGCATTGCATAGTTATGAAGGATTCCATTATCAATTAGTTACTACATGATATGTAAATTTTATTTTATATGGATCAATGTTGTACATTATATACCTACAAAACAACCTTTTTCGTTGTCCAATTTGCAGTCCCCTAGAAAAAATTGTAGTTTTCTCCCTCTCGAAACAATTGTAGTTTTGTTGGATAAGAGGGCTTAGGAATTAAAAATAGAGTAAAACAATTAATATCAATTAATTCATTAATAAGTAAATATTAATTATTACAAACCCTTGTATTCCCTTTTATTTAAGGAATTGAATTTATGAAAAAAATATCCATGAAAATGAGGGAGAGTGATCTTTGTAACTCTTAAACAATTATATGTAACAAGTATCATCATTTTTTTGGGGTCACAATTAGGGGATTTGAACCTTAGATCTCTTAGTTACCATAAAATAAAATAACTTCAATCATCAATTGAGTTGCCCCCTTGGACAAGCAACATCACTTATTATTTTCTCGTCAATTAATGTATTAAAAATATTTATAATTTTTAAAAATTATAAACTGTAATCGTCAATTTATATATCAATGTTTAATCTATTAATGAGGGATGACGATGTTGATATCTTTTAACCAATTATATAATGACCATTATCATTTATTAGTATATATATATATAATAATATATATATTATATATATATATATATATATATATATAATACCACTATTGTCCACCCCATAAGAGAAAAATTCTTTTCGATTTCAAATTAATTCATTTTTATAAATTAATTGATAAAACAAAAAATAACATATAAAATAACTATTATATATATATATAGTCATTTTGTGTATTATTTTTTGTTTTATCAATTACTTTATAAAAATGAATTAATTAGAAATGGAAAAGATTATTTTCCTGATGGGGTGGACAAAAGTAGTATATCTAAGGGGGACTCGACAAACCTACCCACTTGGCATGCATTATACAAATGTGTGGCAAGCATGCGCTACACAGATGATGCACGATGTACTATCTAGAGTAGGAGAGGGAGATATATGGCATGACCTAGTTCATACTAAATTATTTGTTAACTCTTAGCATGGGCTTTAGAGTGGTAGGAGAAATTGAAGGGTTGGTTGTGCAGGGTGGAATTTTTTCTATGTTAACCCATGCTCTACAATCTAAGGAGGATACAATGAGTTTTCAGGCAGGCTCATGTGGCAATGTTCAAACATTTTCCCTAGTTCATTTTGCACAAATTTGGGATCCGGGTAAGAAGTTCTCTCCCCAAGCCATATTTTTCAACTACACATTCATGGCGGGGTGGTGGAGGTGAAGCTCGGGGTAATTGAAGGAACATTAGTGGTATGCTCTCGCTCCTAGCTTTCTGGGGTAGAGGTGGGTGGCCTTTGGGGCTAGCTACTGGGATGCTCTTCTAGTGGTATTGCTTCCTAGGTGTTGATGGAAGTATAATTCATTGAATTTTAGCGCTAAAGATGTGGAAAAAATTGGAGTCTATGTGATGGTAGAAACCAAGAGTTCAGTCCGGGGATTGTGTTGCATAGTTGGCCAGTGTCTCCAAGGCAAAGGTTTGTGTTGTTGTTTGCCCTACTCAAGCTATAATAGTGTTGCAAGGTGGCCTGCACAACCCGCTGCATTAGGGGAATTTTGAGGTCTAAAATGGGCTTCCTAAGGAAATTATAAAATAATAGTTGAGATTATAAAATAAGATTACATTACATCATCAAATTTTAGAGGGAAAAAAATATATAGATATATTTTTCAACTCGTATTTTCAACTTATCTCCCTATGGGTTTACTAAAATTTCGAGCAGAAACACACGTTGGATGAAAAATTTAATTCCTCATCCAAGGAGTACCCATGTTGCATCCTTTAGATGCACCATGGTTGACATCATCATCTTGAATCCTATTTGTTCTTATAAAGTTTATTTTGGTTGTGCATTTTTCTTAGGAGGCCCATTTTAGACCTCAGAATTCCCCTAATGCAAAAGAGGAGTATAGGGGGGCTCAAAGGTTTCAGTTGGGGCAGGGTTGCAGCCCTAGTGTGAGTAGGTAGGCATACTGGGTCTTTGATCTTGGGCCAAAATCCTCTAGCACAATTTCTATGCAATGTCAGGGAGGCAGGTGTGCTGAGGTATTGGGTCACATGGCCAAAGGGCGAAACACTAGATGGAAAATAGAGATTTGGGGGAAGAGTTAGACTTGAATCCATCAAAATCTCCTAGTAGAATTGAATTGCCACCTCCCTTTGATTCACTTGACAACCATCTCCAACATATAATGTTACTCTTGGACCAACTTGGATATGATCGTCATGAAGACAAAAACACAGTCATTGGTTTCATGAACGATCTGCAATGAAACCAATGACATATGCGGGATTGGTTGGCCACTCTACATCATGGATAGGGGAGAATCTATGAGAAGTTGGCGTGTCTGGAGAATTTTCTGGCCCATATGGAAAGACATGTGCACTACATTTTTAGTCCTCATGCGTAACTAGGTACTAGTCCAGACAATTTAGCTATGGTAAACTCCTTCGATCCGAGATGATTATCAGTTGTATTCATATTTTAGGGATATTTTGGTTATGTTTGGCTATCAATTTGTGCTTTTCTAGCTTGTCTAGTCTTTTGTTAGTATGGTTCTATTATTATCTTCTAGCCAATGAATCCGGTAAGAGTGAGGCCAAAAGAATTTTAAGAATATGCTCCTCACGATGTAATTTTGTTATGAATTAATAGAAATTTTCAACTTAGAAAAATGGAAAATAATTTTATATATTTTACATTTAAATAGGGAAATGGGGTGTTAATGGGTGGGACAATGACTTTTCATGTATATCATTAGTTTCCCATTTCCCTATGTATTAAAGGTCCAATGTAGTGTGAGAAAAGGACCCGAGTGAGGTTCATTGCAAAGAGAAAAGGGATAGTAAGAAACAATACAAACTACATCATATTATATGATTTTGCTTGATCATGTAAAGCAAGGGTATAGTAAAAATTACCCAACATTTGACCAAGGAATGTGTTTTATGGTGGTAGAGCATTAGAGAGCTTTTTTTATGATAATCCAAAGAGGAGGGGATGGGAGAAGCTCAACATGATGGTGTGTTTATTGGTATATTTTCCTTTTTATTCTTTGGTTCAACCACAACTTTAGATTGCTTGAGTAACCTATAGAAATATGGGTTGTACAATTAATGTGGCTAGCACTTGATATCTCTAGGGAGAAATATCCCCTAGATCCAAGTACTTATTTTTACCTTTTTCTTTATTTACCTCTAGGTTTTCTAGTTATCTTTATGGATTTTGCTTTTGGGTTGGTGTGGGGTGCATCGCTAGTGTCTTGATTTCGAAAAATTGGTTGAATTGTCTTTCTTCTCTAGAGGGAAGGTGTAGCCTCTTTTTGTCAAAGGTATAACTAGTGGGCAACCCCTTCTCTTAATGAACAAAGTGTTTTCCATTGCATTGATAGTGTTAGTTACAAACCTATATTTGGATGAATTTGTCTATGCTATGATGAACCATAATGCAACCAAGGATGGAAATAAAAGAGAGAAAAGATCAGGCCAATTCTTGTTGAACCTAGAGTCTCATTATACAACTCAATATGAAGGCAATGTGTAATTTTGTTTGTGCTCAACGTGGAGTTGACATGTGTCCCTTTTAAAATAAAAATAAAATATTCTTTAAAATAAAAAATGATGTCAACTATAAGTAAAATAAAAAATAAATATGCATAACCAAGTATTATAAAACACAGTCCCAAACTATTTGTGCTTGCTTTATCGGTTGTTGATATTACAACCTAATACAAGGGAGATATGGTAAAAATATTTCACTCTCACTCTCAATCATAAATAAAATATTTCCATGTTCATATGAAGTAAGATAATTTTATATCAACTTTTAAAATAATTAAAACTAAAAACAAATATAGTTGATATTATTTATATTTTCATATTTCAATTGGATATGTAAATATAGAAATTTATTATCCATGTTACCTACTTTATGTTAATATCAACTTTAGAAAAAAAATAAACATATATGTATATATATGAACTACAATAAAATATTTCAATGTGCAAAGAGAAGTAGTTGGAAGTAAAATTATTCAATTCCTTACTTATAATAGTAATAACAGGGAGATGTGTAATTAATTCAATTTTTAATATAAAATTAATATGTGACATTGATGTAAAATTATTCAATTCCTTACTTGTAATAGTAATAAGAGGGAGATGTGTAATTAATTCAATTTTTAATATAAAATTAATATGTGGCATTTAAAAAATATTCATTAGGTAAATTTTGAGGTCTAAAATGGGCCTCTTAAGGAAATTATAAAATAATATTGGAAACAATTAAATAAGATTAGATTACGTCATCAAATTTTAGAGGGAAAAATAAAAAGCTATTTTTTCAACTCATATTTTCAACTTATCTCCTTATGGGTTTACTCAAATTTCGAGCAACAACACTCTTTGGATGCAAAATTTGATTCATCATCCAATGAATACTGCCGCTTGAAATATGAGTGAAACCTTCGAGAGATAAGTTGAAAATACGTGTTGAAAAGATAGTTTTATTATTTTATTATTTATTAAACTTTTTACTTTTTTACTCCAAAAATGGTGAATTATCCCCCATGGTTGACATCATCATCTTGAATCCTATTGATTCTTATAAAGTTTATTTTGGTTGTACATATTTCTAAGGAGACACATTTTAGACCTCAAAATTCCCCTGATGAATAGTAATTAAGAATTTCAATGTGCATCATAAATAAAATATTTCAATATATAAAATTAAGTAATATTGAAATATATTTAAAAATATTAATTACAAAAAAAACTTTAAAATGAACAATGTAATCCATAAATAAAATATCTCAATACTCATGTTAACTAAATTATTTCAATGCCAACAATTTACATATTTTTTTTTCTCGGTAAAAAGACTAAGTTTCTATTATATGTACATAACTAAAAATTACAAGCATTTTAGCGTGAGGTGACATGGATTCCATGGCAGCTTGATATGCCATGATACAGGCAGAATTGCACAAAAAACTCCCACGCAGGGGAACCTGAAAACCTTGAAACTATAAGACTACCTGTAGGTTCGATGAGGAGTACTCAGGACCGCTGCCATACAGGCTTCAAACTCAAAATTCGACTCACCCGCGCAGGGGCAGACAAACTCGCTAACAGTCTCCCCTACAGACTCCCTTACAGACTCCCAGACAGACGCACAAACAAACGCGCTAACAGTCTCCCATACAGACTCCCATACAGACTCCCAGACAGACTTTATCGCCCTTACAAAAAAGACAGAGATACAAAAAGGCTCTAAACCAGAGCGAATAGACATCCAAACCAGACAATTCGCAGAGAAGCAAGAGGAGGACCTGAGAGGGGGGATGAGTGCCAAATCAAGGGTGCGCTTACGCTGGTTGCTCGTCCGCCGACGGCTTTTCTTCCACAATCTCGCACCACCCAAGTCCTTCCGGAATCCCCTCCCACATTGCAGCCCATTTAGCCGCGTCGCGTGCTCTTGCAGCTTGGGATGAGGAGGGGCTTCCCCTGATGGCTGGTGCAGAGGAGGAGGGTTCAATTGCAGGAGGAGGCGGAGGTAATTCAGGACCAGGAGGAGGCAGTGGCAGTTCAGGACCAGGAGCGTCGGCGGGAGGAGCTTCCCCTGCAAAAGGAGGACCTTCACCCTCAGCATCAGGGGTGCTGGTGAAGAGCACCGAAATGTGCGCGCTAATTCCCTGGGCAGCGCCCAGCCTCCCCAGATTAAAGACCACCGACCCGAAAGCAGGAAGTGCAGGACCTTCCGGGCTTGCTCCGCCAACCTCCACAACTTGCTCGGCCAGGAGAGGAGCCACCCCAGCGTGACGGTAGCAGAAGTGGCAGCAGCAGTGGTGATGCTCCCAGCTAGCCTGCACACGACCGCTTGATCTGTTTGAGCCTCTGCCTCTTTGGCACGGCTGTCTATGGCGGAGCCGAGCCATGGCGAGCTCGTCCGCTGCTTGACCAGGGAATTGGACCTCGATCTGCCACCCTCCTTCTTCCCAAGCCTCCCGTCGTCGTTCTGAAGTTGGACCTCTGTACACTGTGGGTAAAACCCGGAGGAAGGTGAGCAGAGGTGGCGGACTACCCAGCCAGCACCAGGCATGCCCCCTCCATCGAACACTAGGAGACCAGACCCCCAACCAACAATGCTGATCGCCAAACAACTGCCTGGAGCCGACCTCGACCGGGGATAAATACCCCTCGCCATTCCAGAACCAACCCTCGGCCCTCTCCTAACTATCATCCATGGCAGCAATAACTGCCCTGATCTACCACCCTGCCTTGAATGCGGATGGACGGCGGTCGAACAAGAGCAGTTATACTGCATGGGGGATGGCATGTGCCGTCACGTGGGGGCCAGGTGGCGCTCCCATCCTCGGCTCCGTGGCACCCGCATCCGGGGGCCAACAATTTACATATTATGTATGCTTTAAAATAATAATAATAATAATAGAATCTTTATATATTATATAAAGTAATTGAAAAATTAAATTGTTATTGTTATTTCATTTCAAGTATCATTATTTTACATTTTGATCCTTTGATTAAGGGTTAATTTTGAATGGAGCAAATATTTGTCGGAATTGCTTGTTTGAGCTATTTTATTCCATATATTCAAGGGATTTTCAAGGGGTTGAATCCATTTATGCATTCAAAAATGAAATTTGAAAAATGAAAAATTTATTTATAGAGAGAGAGAGAGATTCATCATAACCATAATCTAGCAAGTCCCTAGAAGGATGCAATCTTTGGAGTTGCAATTTTTTTTAAGTTTTGCACTATAAAAAGGATTTGCACCTTAAGAGATTTGGTCCCTTTCAACTCTTGCTAGATCTGTGATTAAGATAGATCTTATGACCTCAACCTTAGGGAACCCAAAACAAGTCTCCAAGGTAGAAAAATAGGCATGGAAGGCTAAGATATATTTCCATGAAAAATGTTTTGAAGTGATCAACTTAGAAATTGAAGAGATGGAGAAATTTGTGAGGGGTAAAAGACAAAGCCTAATAGAAAACTAGGGCATGGAGGAACATAAATTGTGGGTTAAATTTTTTGATATATTTTTAGACACATGAAACTAAGTTATTTTTAATTACTGAGACATACTGATTAGTTAAAACCTTAATTTATTGGAACACAAAAAAGAAGTTGCTTGTAAAGTCGTATCTGGTATTAAGATATCCATCACATAACCCATAAATAAAACTAAAAACATGAAATAAGAGGAGGAGTTATTTTGGCTTAGAGGGAATTCAAGTTAACCCTATTATTTTAGATGAAGGCTTGTAGCCTTCACGGACTGCACAAGAAGAGAGGGAAATCAATGTGCTTTTAGATGTGACGCTATTGTATGGATGAAGACCCATAGCCTTTAGGGTGAAAAGAGGGTGACCATTGTGCTTATGGATGTGACTATGAAACAAAGTTCTCAACACCCACTACTTGATGCTTGGTTTGTTTTTTAGTTATGCTAATATCATGAAATGTTATATGTTGTTAAGATGAAGAGAGTGAGACCAATGTACTTGTGGATCTGATTATGAAAGGCATTGCTCAATACCCACTACATGTTTGGTTTGTTTTTTAATTATACTGTCATTCAAGAACAATTACATGTTGTTAACTTCATGAATTATCGCCTTTTGTAAATTAATGTTTATACTTCTAGACAATAAACAAGTTTGATTATGCTCAGTGAATGCAGATCTTAATTTTCCCTAAAAACTCTTATAATAATAAGATATAATATAATAATAAATTGAAAAAAGAACTTTTTACATTAATTTTGAATATAAAATTATTAAAAAAAAATTTATTACTATTAATAATGATTATAACAGTGAAATGATATAATTATGGCTAAAAAACGTGATAGACACCAATTTATAAAAAACATCAAACAATAACTTCATTATAGATCTCATATTGTAAAAAACTAAATAAAGAAAAAATCATAAAATAAATAAATTCAATTTGTTTTAAAGTATGTATGTTTATAATTATAAAATATTAATTATAAGTTAAACACATAAATTAAAAAATATGGAACAAGATTGTTAATCATGGATATTTGCTTTGACTTTACCATGGATATTATAATCTGTAAATAGGTTTTATTACAATACCATGCACCAATACCATGGCTTATCAATACTACATGCCCCAAAAACGATAACTCACTTATTCTTATGACATTTATTTTTATTAATAGATTTAATTAAAAGAGAAAAAGGGCCCCCCGATGGGGGTGGTAGTTGAAAGATTTGAGGCTCGGGAGGTGTCATTTAATTCCACTCCCACACAGCATTCATGAAGACCAGGTGTGTTGAGGATGTTTCATTTGGCACTCACTTGGTGAAGTTTCTAGAGTACATCATTCGATTATCTGGCATTGGCTTGGTTGTGAGGTGCGATTGTGGGTTTTGGGTGATGAGGGATACATCTACAGTCTGAGGGACATCTTCGAGTGCTTAGGTTGGCTTCCAGTTCAAGCCATTTCTTACCTCTTTCTTGAGGATTACTATGTTTTGTAATGCACTTGAGAAGTATGGTGCTTATTCAGCTCTGGAGGTAGT
Source organism: Pinus taeda (assembly GCA_000404065.3). Lineage (NCBI taxonomy): Eukaryota > Viridiplantae > Streptophyta > Pinopsida > Pinales > Pinaceae > Pinus > Pinus taeda. The sequence goes on from APFE031140727.1 coordinate 143,058, forward strand.
ACAAGATGTACTCATTTGATACCCTAGGTCATTATGTCTAGAAATGACAAGTGGTAAATTATTTCAATTAGGGTTTGTAGAAGTTTTCATAGTGAGGGACACCCTCAAAGTTGCTCTTGGGACCTTAGGATTCTCTATCTCATAAGTACAACCATACATTCATACAATCATATAATCATATAGGAGCTTTGTGAGGTTTGGTCTTCTTCTATTCTTGGGAGGTATCATGTGAATGGTGTTAACTACGATGACTGTTCAAATTTATGGCAACCCCCCCTGAGGTGTATGGTAACCACCCCTGGTGTAATTCAACCATGGGGATTCAATGTCGTGGTTGGTCAAATGACAGAAGCTTGAAGTGTCAACTTTCGAGACAAGGGTTGAGGAGGTCTCATAGCCTGGTTGCAGTCTCACCTTGCAAGTTATGGATTGAGGATTTTTCAGAAGGGACTCACAGGGTCGCTTCCAACTGTTGGTTGGCATGGTGTGAGTCGTCATAAACTTTGGGAAAGTAGGTAGGTTGGAGGGTGATACAATTCCAAGGCGGATGCACCTGTAGGGGGGTTGACCCTCATGGTATCGATGCAATGCATCCTATGGAACAGTGGGACATTGGTGAGGAGGTCGACTAGCAACATGTCAACCCTCTAGGCAGAGTTGATATTCGCCCTCCATTTGACTCTCTCAAATTTCATTTGTGTCAGGTCACACTGCTAGTGGAACAAATGGACTAGGATCACCATGATGACTACAACGATGTCATTTCCTTCATGAATAATCTACAAAATAACTAGTGGCACATGATGGATACGTCAGTTTCTCTCCAACATGGGAAAAAATGGCTTCAAGATAGACAGGACCATCTAGAAGGAAGGTTTGCGCTTATGGAAGCTCGTGTGCATGAGACATTCCATTCTCCTCTTCCATTGATCTGGATTTACAAAGGAATGAAATGAAATACATATTCAAACCAAAACATAGAGATACAATGAAACAAAATTTCAATTAATAAATAACAACTGTTGAATTTTTTTTTGCATACATAAGAAAACAAACTAGTTCGAACAATGGTAGCTTATCTCCAAGAAGAGATGTGACAACTACATGCCTTTTGAAATATGTTACAATGATGCTCTGTTATGAAACCAACTCAAGAAAAGATAGAAAAGATAGATCAACGCCTTAGAATTCAGCCTCTTCGAGGGGGCAACCTCCTTTACATTACATAAATGAACAATTCTTGGAT
>APFE031140731.1:0-24034 GCA_000404065.3 Pinus taeda
ATTTTCATGGCACTTTGATAGATTTTACCTCTCTTTACTCTTCTAGAAGCTTCCTTGATGTAAAAAGTGAATAATTTATGCATGAATCAGTTAGCTAAGTAATAGAGGCAAGTTGTTGAGCTGCCTATTATCTAGTGCTTAGTTTGGAATTAGTTCAAACTGCTCCTAGAAGGATGAGCTCGACCCCTAGAGGCAAGGGAAGAGGTTAGCTTGCCTATATTATGTGTTTTCTTAGTCATTTGGAGAGGTTGGAAGGTTGGACTCTTGTGGGAGAAAGTTTTCATTGTATATTGTACATCTATCTTTGCAATTTCAAGAGGAAGAAGGCCAGGGTTTTGCAGACATCCTTGTGGATTCTTGTGGATTGTAGTGTTGATGGTGTGCTCTCTACATGTTCTTGTAAGTTTGTTTATGTATTCCACATCTCTCTTTTGCTTCTATTTGGACAGATGAAGTGGTAAAGTTTGAATTCATGCTTTGACATGCTCAGCTTTTTAGTTTGTTCAAAATTTATGTTTTCTACTGTTTAGAGAGGATTCAAATGGTTGTTTGCCTCTTTAGCTCCTTCTCTATCATCCCTGATCATCCATCTCAGATTAAGGCATCAGCGCTCACTCCTACCTTGCCCCAAAGATCCCCCTGCAAAAACTGTGCTCAATCCCGCACCCTGAATTGCACTCCCTCCAATTGCCACCAAAAAACCAAAAATCTTTAAATCAACCCCCCTTATCAATTTACTAGCCTAAAATCTTTATTCCTAATTGGTCAGCTCATCATATTGAAAGATCTACCGAATCTGACCCGAGAGAGCCTTCTCATACCTCGTAGGGCTAGCTACGAGGTGAAATGGTTTGATGTAGCCTTGAGAGTTTGTCTATCTCAGCCTAGGTGAATTCCAAGCGCTAACATAACCTAATCATCAGATTACCTAATATAAAACAACAATAAAAATGCATACAACTACATGTTACTATCATTCTCGACTATCTTACTCATGTGCATATAACTACATTAATCAACTAACATCTATCATGAATGTAACCATAACATCAAAAGGAGTGTACATTTTTTCCGAAGAAGAAAATTCATAATTTCATAAAAGAAATTACATGCTGTAGATGCCCGAAGGCATATGTTGTATGTGGCATACATCCACCATTAGTGTCTATTTGCAGAAAATGAAAACCCATAGCGGGTGTACAATATTGGTGCAGAGACCATAAAAAATGAGATAGTATCGCCCTTACATAGATAATTCTAATTACTAGCATAATAAACTGAATATAGACAATGTATATACAAGAGTTCAAAATCATCAAAAAAGCTGATAAGGATAGAGGCTGCTGCCTCACTAGAGTGCCTCATCAATATAAGGCCTATGAAAATATTGGTATGTCCCTGCTGGTGTAAATTCAACGATCATCCACTCGCCTAGAGGACGATGCGTCGCTTCTTTCGATAGCTGGTCAACAGTTCCATTTCTTTCCCTGTAGATGTGAGAGACAGATATCTGGTTAAAGAATGTTTTGAAAAAAACAATTTCTTCCAAGATATGTTTCAATGAGTATACATGACAGATAGTCCCATTGTTAATCCAATCAATTACAGTCTTTGAATCACCAAATATTTGCAAATTTCGACAGTTTTTTGTAATGGCAAAGTATAAAAGGTGTCGCAAAGATATCAACTCGGCGTGGTTGTTTGTTCCCGGTCCAAGTCCCATGCTAATATGGAAAAAATGGGTTTCTGATAGGTGAAGAAGTATGCTACCACCACAACCATGTTGTTGGGCAGCACCATCAAAATATGCCCATGACATATCTTTATTTATCTGCTCCTATCGAATATTCCTAGGCTTTTTCTAACTGATCTCGTTTGGTAGTTCTGTGTATGCCACGCAGATTATGGGGTGTATAAGGTTCCAATTTACTTGTCTGTCCTAAAAAATGATGGTATTCCTTTTGATCCATATATACCATGAAACCAGGAGGGGGAGGTTCCTAGGCTTTTCTACCGCCACTGTGCTCCACCACAGTTCCCACGCAGTGCTGATATCTGCCCCCTGCCAGTTCACATTTAGATTTAGAGTTTGTATGACTTATGACCAGATAGTCCTGGTGGTCGGACATGTGAGGAATATGTGAAGGGTCAATTCTTCATCTTGCAGGCACATCACACATCGGGACAGACCCGAGAAAGCCCTCTTTTTTAAATATGAACCAGTGGGGACTTTATTCTCCAATATGTTCCACATTAACAACCTGGTTCTTGGAGGAGCATTCAATTTCCATAGAGAGACCCACCAGCTTTTGAGGTGCTCAGGTTTTCTGTCTTCAATGATTTTGTCATAGCCCATCTTCGGCGTATATTGGCTAGATTTTGATAGAGCCCAATTGAGTTCATCCTCCTCTTTCCTTAATCTGACATGCGTCTCAGCAAGGGCCTGAATATATCTCTGCCATACCTCTTTCCACTCAATAGGAATATTCCAGTGCTGTCCATTCAACCAGGCCTGAGAAAATAAGGTAGAATTCTACTGGTCACCAATCTGTGAAAGATATTTAATGCCTCTGTTATTGAGATGGAGTACCAACCCATCGGGTAGTCTATGGGTATTTTCGTAGCCTGGCCATGGGTCAATACCAATGCGGACAGATGCGCCATTTCCAATTTTCCATATCAAACTATCCTTTATAATGGGCATAGCATTGAGAATAGCCCTCCATATCCCTGAGATACCTTTTCTGTTCCAATTCAGCCTTCTGATCCAGTCAGTGATGGTCAATGGTCAAATATATTTGTGATGTATGACTTCCACCCATAGACTGTTCTGTTTCAATAGGAGCCATCCTTGTTTAGCAGCCAAGGCTTGTGAAAAAGCTGGGAGAGATTTAAGTCCCCACCCTCCCCACTTCTTAGGAGTAGCAATTTTGGTCCATTTAACCCAGGCAAAAGTCTTGTCCTCTTTTTTGCCATTCCAGAGGAATTTACAGCAAATTTGTTGTATTCTGTGTAGAATTCCCCTAGGTATCCAGGCAAGATACTGGGGTGGCTTTGAGGACAGATTTTATGAGGGTAAGTCTGCCCGCTTTAGAGAGGAGCCTATGATACCAGCAGCTAATTCTCTTTTCAACCTTGGTAATGAGCCAGGTCCAATTTACAATCTTGCATCCATCTGGTTTTAGCCTGAAGCCCAGGTATTTGATTCCCTCCACCAGGACAGTTTCTTGGAAGGAAAATTTCTGCAAGGCAAGCTGCGATTCCTGTAGGGTACAGGCCGATAGGGATATGGTGGATTTTCCCCTGTTGATTTCCATTCTTGTAGCACTACAGAAAAGGTTCAGAATCTCATTGAGCGAGGTAGTATCTCGGACGCTTCCATTCAAGAATATCAGGATGTCATCAACAAAAAGTAGATGAGTTAGATAAAAGTGCTCCAAGATTTTTAGCCCACTAATTTCCCCGCTCCTTTTGGCGGATGCTATAAGTTTGCTCAGGCCTTCCATAACTAGCAAGAAGAGGAGTGGGGATAGCGGGCAGCCCTGTCTGATTCCCCTGTCAATATTGAAAGATGAAGTGGCCTATCCATTGACCAAAATAGCAAATGAAACCGATGAGATACAACCCATAATCCAGGTTATGAGAGTGGGGGCGAAGCCCAAACGGGTGAGGATCATTTTCAGATAAAGCCAATTTACTTTGTCAAAGGCCTTCACAAGATCTATTTTGAGGGAAATGCCCTTGAGGTTCTTGAGTTTGATAGAGTGAAGGGCTTCCTGGGCTGTACCAATGGCATCTTGAATGTGGCGGTGATGGAGGAAAGCAAATTGCTCCTGGGAGATGTGAGATGATAGGATGGGCTTGATGCGGTTTGCAATGATTTTGGAAATAATTTTGTATAGACAGTTGCATAGAGAGATGGGCCTGAAGTCATTGAACGAAGTTGGGGAGTCAGATTTAGGAATCAAGGCAATGAAGGTGAAGTTCATGGGGGGGTGAATATGCCCAGTGATTTTGATTTCCTCGATGACTGCCAGCAGGTCCTCCCCCAATAGCTCCAGAAAAATCCATATAGAACTCCACAGGCCAGCCGTCCGGTCCCAGACTCTTATCTTTCTTGAACCATTTTAGTGTTCCTTCCAATTCCTCCATGGTGACTGGCTGAATCAACTCCTCCATATCCTCAGGCTCAAAAAATCTAGGAAAATGTCCTGCCAGGTTGATAATTTTCGAGAGGTTGATGGCAGTCAGAGCTGTAAATTGCCTTTTGAAGTGTGATGTACCCAATCTGGCCAATTGTTGGTATGTTGTGGCCCATCCATCTGGTTCACGAGGCAGTTTCCAGATAGTATTAGAGGCCTTTCTGCCATTTGCAAGGTTGTGGAAGAGCTTAGTATTGCTATCTCTTGCTTGTAACCAAATTGCTCTGCCCTTTAACCTCCACTGTTCTTCTTTGTCTTGTAGTAGTTTGATTTTTTGTTTCTCCAGGTTGTTCAGAAGTATTTTTGAATCCTCTGATTGGTAGCCAAGCCCTCGTTCATCCATTAACTATGGAATCTGTAACTCAATATCCGAGACGTGCTGGTCATCTCTCAATCTCTTCCTCTTTGCCCAATCCTCAGTCATGATCCTAAGAGTTTTGAGTATTTCGTAGAAATCAACCGCCTTCCTCTGTGCCCTCAACGGGGGTTGAGATCTCCAGAATCCCGAAACAAGGTTGATGAAGTCTGGATCTTGTAGATGTCCAAAGAAGAATTTGAAGGGGGCGCGGGGCTTTTTAGTTGGTCCACTGACTTGGAGAAATATGGGATGGTGATCAGATAAGCCTCCAGTTCCTACCCATTGTCTATACAGGGGTAGTATATGGATGAGGTCTTCATGGATGAGGAATCTTTCCAATCTCCGTCCCAAAGCAGCATCCCCCATTCTTCTGTTATGCCAAGTAGGGACCTTTTTGTTCATGGGAACATCAACTAGCTTGTGTGAGACCAGTAACGTATTCATCTGCTCCGAGATTGTGTCTAGTTGTGCATGGTGGCCCCATGATTCCTCCAAACCCAAGGAGAAATTTAGATCTCCTCCAATAATGGTTGAATTTGTGACAAGATTACTTTCCAATAGATTGAGCCAAAAAGCCATTCTGCTCTGATTTGGGGCATAGATGTTGATGACTTTTAGTGTGATCCTGAGTTCCCCCATGAAGATGTCCATTCCAATGAAACCCCAACCGCCCCAGGATGATAGGATCTTGACAGTCCTAGGGTTTATGCCAATGACAAGGCCACTGGATTTACCATTTGCATACAAACCTTGAAATATCCAACCCGACAAGATGGTTTGTAGAGTTCTCACAGAGATTTCCGAAGAGCAAAGAGTCTCCTGAAGAAAGAGAATGTCACATCTGGCTTCCTGTGCCAGCTTTTTGAGAGCCAGACGCTTTTTGGGGTTGGTTAATCCCCTGCAATTGTAGGAGAGCCAAATCATGGGGAACCAAGGGCTAAGGGCTCAATTGCTCTAAGCGCCCTCTCAATGGTGCATTGTCGGCCACTAGCCACATCTGCCACAACAGACTGTATGGCAGATTTTATTTTGGATGGACGACCCCTAGAAGGTTTATTCTTTCGTCCAGGGGAGAGTCCCAGACCCAATACGTTAGGACGGACACGAGGTCGAAGATGGTATGGATGCGAATCCGAGCCAGTATGGGAGGTAGATAGGGTAGGTGGAGAGGATATCATCCTGAGAGAGGAGGGAGTGGTGGAGAAGGTTGGGGGGGGGGGGAGGGGCAATGGAGCATCGAATAGAGGGGATAGGGCTTTGTACAATGGAGGGAGGATGTAGAGATGTATGCAATACAAAAAACTTAACATCTGAAAAAAGTGCAGAGGTCATGGGATGAGACTCATTACCCGGAGCCGATGATGTTTCCACTGCAGACTTGGAGCGGGTATGAGGTGGAGTGGATGCAACTTTCTGCCTACTAGTTGTCTTCTTTGTAGCAACATTCCTCGCCACCAAGGGGATCTCACTCTGGTTCAATTCACCCTCACCTTGCTTAGTGTCACCTTTGTTCTGTCCCACTGAAGGTTGTTGCTTTGTTCCCTTTGAATTTTCTAATGTCACCCCAGAGAGCAGTGGGCATTCCTTGTATAAGTGGCCCACTTTATGGCACCTTCTATACCTAAAAGGGACACCTTCATAGTCCAAAAGCTGTTTGCGCGAGAAGTGTCTTCGGTGTAAAGTAATTTTTTCCTCCAGCCCTGCCCTGGTATCAAGATGAACTAATACCCTCGCCATAGTCATAACTCCTGGTTGTTCATAGGATTGGTCATGTTCAAGATAAGTACCCAGTGCATCTCCAATGCACTTGAACACCTGAGGGGTCCAAAATTGCATAGGCAGTCCCGACAGTTTGACCCAAATAGGCCCAACACCCAGTGGTTCACGCTCCGGATCAAAAAGGGGATCCCATCGCTTCAGAAGAACCAGAGCTAGCTCGATATGCCAGAATTCAGATAATATCCATTCTGTGTATTCCACTCTATGAAAATGTAAAGCAAACCAGCCTCTAGCTAAGACCTTTATAACTGGCAGTTCCTCCAGTAAGGTGCCCCAAATATCCTCTGTCCATTGCCGCAATCTTTCCACAGAATATGTTCGACCACGGACTTGTCCAACCAGTACTTTCCTCGCAGTATCAATTGCATCCGCCATTTGAACGTCCTCCCCGAATGTCAGGTTGATATCTGAGTCGATGGCCCGGAGACACCGTCCTTTTTTCTGCTTGTCTGAGCGCCTACCGATAGGGAAGTCTTTGAGGAGCTTTCAACAGGGGTTTGAGGTGTTGTGCTGTGTAGACTTGGCCGGGCGTGCAGATAGAAGTGGGGAGCTGAAGCAGCCCGAGCGAATAGGGGAGGGTTAAGGCTGCAGGATCCGAGATGAATGGAATGACGTACGGGGCACAATATATTGGAGGGTCCAACCGGTGCCAAGGATATGGTGGAGGGGTTTATGGGCTGGGAGGTAAGCGAAGGGGTAGGCAGAGGTTGCTGAGAAGGGTGAGGTAGGGGGAGTCGAAGGAGGGGGAGGTCTGCAAACAGGAGCCCAGCAGGTGAAGTGTGGCCGACAAGAGAGGAGGGTACTCTAACACCGGAAGGTCCGCTATGTTGACAATCGGATGCTGCTTTTTCCCAGAGTGTGGCGAGTGGTGAGACGAATGTGTAGCAGCTGGTGAGCTAGGCATGTCTTTACCCCAGGGATCCATAGCCGGCTAATTTTTATATGCCTAGGTATCTTGGTCTGGCATGGGGTCCTCCTCGTAGTCCATGAGGTCCTCCTCCACCATGGCAAACCGACAAACCTGTTCTGACCACTGACCGCGGGGACCGACTGCAGGGAAACCGTAATCTCAAATTTAAAAACAATGAAACGGTTGAGCAATAGACTGTAAACCCTTATAACACCGTAATCTCGATATGGGATAACACCATATTATAATGATAAGCCTTCAAACAGGGCCCGCGGGTGTCACCATTCCGGAGATTCAAACCAGGTCAAAACCGTGCATGAAACCTGCGAAATCTTCGACCACAAAACTAGGGTTTAGCCGTTTTCCTCCACGGCTCCGCTCCTTGTGAGCATATCGTCCGGCAACCAAAAAAAAAAGAAGGGAGTGTACATAACCTAACCCTAATGCATATTATAATCCTTAACGTACATACCTGCATGCCAAACATACACTGCTTGTATGACGATTTTCTCTTATCCCAAAGTCTAATGCGGAAACCTCATTATGATGATCTGCATCCCTCGCTCTATCTCAACTAGCTCATTAGCATCATAACAACCAATAACCTCATGATGACCTAAATTGCATACAATGACTTCACAAGGCATATTTGACCTACTATACATGCATAATCATAACCAAGGCCATACACGCATAACAACTGCATATACACACATAAAAAATGAGTATTAAACCATATACAGATCATTCTAGCTAGAGTCCAGTCATCAATGCATGACCATATCAACTACACAAACCATAACCTCATGCATGACAACAACCATTACTCCATTATACACATTGCCACATGCAACCAACAATATGCATAAGCAATGCTAAACCAAATACCAATATGCATAACCACATGTAGTCAAACATAATCGATTTGTTCTTGTAATCAACCTACAAGACTCGTAATCAAAATATTAAAAAATGTAACCTAACATACAAGGATGTAAGTAGGTATCATGAAATCAACATGTAAGTGACATATAATCCATCCACAGTTAGTCACATGTTCCAAAACTCAAGAAATCGTGTCTATTAATTTGAAATCAACTTTCACCAATACTAATAACCATGTCTTAATTTGCAATCAAGTCACAATCTTAGTCATAATACTAGAACTAGCAACCACTTGCACGCAAGTGCATATTAGTTTTCTCAACACATATTGTGTTAATACAACCATATTAAAACAAGAGTATTCCTTCATACAATTTTATAAGCACAAACACATATCATGCATTTAATCAAACATTCAAACAACCTATAAGCATACCCCCTTACTATCCATGGTCCACACTAAGGTAGGAGGAGGAAGCTACTATAATGGCCCGATCTCCAATGTCCAATTATGGAAATGAGATCTCCAAAGCTCTACTAAATTTAACCACACTTGAAAAGAAATTTATTTTTCATACATTTTGTATGAGATTAAGTCAAAACATTTCACTTATTCCACTTGTAACATAATAACTAAAAACATGCCACATTTCCATTTCCTTACATGCAACTTTTCAAATTCTTGCATGCAACCTTTCAAATTCCCTACATGCAACTCTTCAAATTCTTTGCACGAAAATAGTCATAGATCAACTACATCCATATTATCCTACCACAATACTATCCCATCTAAAAAATAACATTTTCTTCAAACAATTACCATACTTTTACATTTTTTTCAAACAACTGCCATACTATTACATTTTCATGTAAGCATTTCTCCAAACTCTTTACATGAAAACTAATATAGAAAACTATTCGCATACAAGTAAGCATATATCAACTACAAGAATACTATTACACATCAATACTATCCCAAACCACAAATGACATACTCATTGGGGCATTTTATCAAACAATTTGTGTGCAATTAGTCAGTGAACCATTTAAGCATTTCATCAAACACTTTGCATGCAAACTAATATAGTGAATGATTCAATGCATATATCCTAAACTATAGTAGTACAAGTTCTGGAAACTGAACCATATGATCAATGGTATTTTCCCTCACTATGGTTCAAGTTTCAACTTCATAGATTTCATAAGTGAAAAAGTTATAACAAAATACCAACACAATCCTATTTGGTGCACAATTCTAGGAGTATCCAGAAAACTTGACTTCCACTGGTCATATATCCTAAAATATAGAGATTAAATGTATGAAATTTTTATCACAATATCAATGGGATTTCCCCTCATTGTGGAAACAATTTTAGCTCCAGAGAGTGCCTAGAAGAAAAGTTATAACAAAAATTTCAGCGTGACTTATTTGAGGCCAGATTTTAGGAGCATTTAGAAGGCTCGACTTCCTCTACTCATATATCATAAAATATTGTGACCCAATATCTTAAATTTATACCACATAATAAGTGGTATGTCCCCTTAATGTGGACAATTGTTCAACTTCTGAAAGTCTACAGAAGATGAGTTATTGCAGAAATTCCAACATGACCTATTCAAAGGTGCATTCAGGAAGGTCATCTTCCTTATATCATAATTCCTAAAGTATTTTGAAGCAATATCTGAAATTTTGATCACATTATCAGTGGGATTTACCTTCAAAATGGACATTTTTCAACTTCTAATATGCCACAGAAGAAATTTATAACAGATATGAAAGAAATGTGTAAAATTTAAACCTTTGTTCTTCATTTCACCTATGATAAAGCCCATCCAGTCCAAGTGTTTGAACCATGCTCTGATACCACACTGCAACACCCTTTGGGGTAAATGTGCATATAACCAACATAATAGGAACATAAATACAATAAACATACCAACCATCAAAATCCATATATACATCAATACATTTGCACATGAAAATCAAGGGAATGAATTTTTCATCAATAATGCAATGAACCAACAGGTGATGGGACTACCACGTTCCACCCGACCATAGATTGGCTGAGACAAGTATCTCTTCAGCCAATCACCCCTGTGCCATATTCCAAGCATGAATGTGGGACTCATAGAACACATCAAAAACACCATTCAATGTGTATGCCATCGGAGTTCTCCATTTACACCGTGAGGAATTTGAGTGCCTCCTAGTCTCTTAGGCTTTACCGTGCATCCGCAGTCTGATATAGGGATCACTATGCAATACACCGAGACATACTCTCCAGGATTTATTGTGCATTCCATCCTGGAATCACTAGGCCCAACAGAGAGAAAATCTACCTCTTGGATTTACTGTATATCCTGTCATTCACCGACAAGGATTCCTAGGCCCACTGAGGCACATAATCTGGCTTTACCACAACCCATACTCTGGTTCAGGGGTTACTAGGCTAGTGGCTTCATGCATCCTCAGTCCGGTTCAGGGACCACAACCACCATGTGTTTGTTAATTCAGAGATCCACCCCACTCAGATTCAAATCCAATTCGGCCATCCCCCACAAACCGCATGAGAGAACTCATCTCATCAAATCTATCAAGAACTGTCAAGGCTAGGATGAAAATAATGTCACACCTGGAAAGACCCATGCCATGGTAGAAAATAACACATGCAATCCCATGCATGCCAAATCTAGCAAGGAAAATACACATGCAAGTTGATACCTGCAATGGAGCCTGTTGTAGCTACTTGATCCTGCCTTTCCTTGCTTGATCTTTGCTTCCTCTTGCCTTCTTTGTATTTCTTGCTCCAATGCCAAAGTGCTCCGAGAAAACTCTAAGTGTCCAAGAATATGAGAGAGAGGGAGAATAATGAGAGAGCTCCAAAAGTGAACTTACCAAGTCTTGCCCACTGACCCTCAGAAGCCTTTTTATTAATGAGGTCTCTATTTTCTTCATTTTCTATTATTTTCCTTCAATTTCATCTTCACATGCAACATGTGATATTTCACCTTCCTTTCCTCCTAATTTCCATTATTTTCATAACTACATGTGCCAAAATACCTTTTTTGCCTCTTTAATTCCTTAGCCATTGCCTTTGCCAATTTCCTTAACCATAAACAACCAAATGAACACCCCCTAGGATGTCTTGCCCACCATTCAGCTTGGAATACGTGTCCCATCATCCATTGTATTTAAATATTTTTACATGTAATTTTCACCAGGGCTGTTACAATTCTCATCGAATATGACATCCATGTTTACTTCAATTTGTCTTCTTTATTTGATGTAGATTCTATATTCTTTTGAAGACAGACTATAGCCACCAAATATTCCTCTAATGCTTAAAGAATCTATTTTCTTTCGCTTGTCTTTTAGAACATGGATGTATGATGGACACCTAAAGATGCAGAGATGGTCCACACATGGCTTCTTTCTTGTGAACGCTTCTTCAAGTGTCATATTTTCTAGGATTCTATGAGGACTTCTATTTTGTATATATATATTGTTGTCATTGTTGCTTCACCCGATAGAAACTATGTAAATCTTGATCAAATATCATAGTTCTTATACATTCTTCAATTGTTCTATTTTTCCACTCTACAACTCCATTTTGCTCGGGATTGTAGGGAACAATGATCTCCCTCTAATACCTGCTTCTTCACAATATGCAACTATTTCTTTTGAAGTGTATTCCCCACCATTGTTGGATCTCAAAGTTTTTATCTTTCTTTCGGTTAATGTTTCCACTTCAGATTTAAACTCTTAGAACCTTTCAAATACTTCGTCCTTTGTCTTGAGAAGGTAGATCCATGTATTTCTAGAGTGATCATCAATGAAGGTCACATAATAAATATGGCCTTCAAGAGATTTGTTAGACATATGCACAAACACATCAGAATGAATGAGGTCTAATATTTCCTTAGACCTTATATCACTGCTTGTAAAAGGCCTCCTTGTATTCTTCCCCAAAGCACATCCGTTACATACTCCTTCACGATCTTCCTTGATGTTGGGGATGCCATTTACCACTTGATTAAGAGACAGAATGATTCTATAATGTATATGCCTATATATTCTATGCCATAGTTTGATAGGATTGATTTCCATGTGAACTAGGGCTTGAGGAGATGGAGTTATGACTCTATAAAACATTCCTTCACGTACTCCAATAACTTTTGCCTTATTAATGCTTGTATCCTTTCCCCAAACCAAAACTTTTCCATTTACAAAGGCAACCCTATCTCCTTTATCTTCTAAACAAGAAATTGAAAGTAAATTATTTTTCAATCCTGGAACATAGAGTATGTTGTTGAGATGTAACTTCGCTCCATTTTGCTAGATTTAATGATGTAGATGCCAGGCCCTTGACCACATAACTGTTGTTGTCTCCTAGATCCACTGCATGAGATGATGGTTCCTTCGATAGAGTATGAAGTTGTCCACTTTCTCCCGTCATGTGTTTTGATGCTCCACTATCAATGATCCATGCATTGTCATCATCGAGACTACCTGTAAGAGCAACCAAGAACCCTTCACTTTTGAATTTATTAGATAAGTTGTACATGGTCCTTCTAATCCAACGTCTTGCAATTCTTATAATATTGAATCTCAACTTCAAGTAAGTTGCCATAGAGGGAAGAATCTTTCCTTTCAAGCCAGGCCCTTGACCACATAACTATTGTTGTCTCCTAGATCCACTGCATGAGATGATGGTTCCTTCGATAGAGTATGAAGTTGTCCACTTTCTCCCATCATGTGTTTTGATGCTCCACTATCAATGATCCATGCATTGTCATCATCGAGAGTACCTGTAAGAGCAACCAAGAACCCTTCACTTTTGAATTTATTAGATAAGTTGTACATGGTCCTTCTAATCCAACGTCTTGCAATTCTTATAATATTGAATCCCAACTTCAAGTAAGTTGCCATAGAGAGAAGAATCTTTCCTTTCAAGCCAACAAAGTGATCTCTAACCTTAGCTTTGATACCATGTTGAGAAATCAATGCTAGTAGATATTAGGGTTTGATTCCTCTTTCTTGATAATTACTTGTAAATTATGTTGGCATATTTTACTTCTTTATTAGTGTATCTTTCATGAAGCAATTACCAAATTATATAAGTGTGAAGATCACAAGAACAAGAGACACAAGATGTAGGTGCACAACTAGGGAAAAACCCCTATAAGGGGAAAACCCAGTCGAGAACTCTTCCTTCAGTAATTCAATTCTAGATGAGACACTTCTAGACTCCTTACACTTACACAAAGACCTCCTCCAACCACCAAGTCAACCCTTCCTCCTTGTAGATGTCCTTTTCTCAGCCTTCCAAGTGTCAATGCTTCAAGGTGCAACTTCAGATCAAAATTTCGGCCCCAACATCAGATTTTCGGTGCCAAGCTTCAGTAGTTCGACCCTGCAACATAGACAAAATTTTGGCCCCAACTCAACTCAATATCTTCGCACGTGTGTGATAAAGGCAGCGCAAAAACTCAATTTTATTCTTCTTAGCTTCTCTCCTTTTTCTCTTCACACTCTTTTCCAGCTACTGCTTCTTAGATATTAAACTTGTTGATGATGCTCTCCAAATGAAGTCGAACTGCTCAATAGAAAGGCTTCTTGTGAGGTCGAATTGCCCTAATTCATGTCGATTTGTTGAGCGCAAGGCCAACTTGGTGTGGAGGTGACAAATTACCTTCTTGACTTAAAAATAATTCTTTTTACATGATACAAAAGCCCAATTTTTTTTTAATAATAAACAATGACTAATGACTCAAGACAAAACCTAGAAATCTTCACTAAAAACTTTGACCTAGAAAAACATTGACCAAATCATAAAACCAATATTTTAATAAGTAATTTCTTTAATAATAATATTTTAATAAGTAATTTTCTTTAATAATAATATTTAATAAGTAATTTTTCTTTAATAATAATTTTTTTAAAAAAAATACAAATACAATTATGAAGAGGAAATTAATTACATTCTTCAATAATTTTGAAGCCCTAAAAAAAATTAAAACTACACAATAAATAATAAGTAAAATAAAAATTAACATAGTAAAATGAAAATTAATATTTACGTGTCAAAATCACGAATATTCATACACATGCCTCCACTTTCCGCATTATTAAAGTTGTCAGCGTGGTTAGGGTTAAAAGAATCAATACCCATGAATCTTTCCTTCTGCATTATGCCACTCTGCTTGAAACTTCTTAAATTTTGAATGAATAGTATTTTTTAATCCAAGGATGTTGTTTTTTAATTGAAAGATAATGAATAGTATCTTTTATCCAAAGATCTTGTTGGTTTTTTTTATTGAAAAATAATACTAAAAAGGAATTAAATATATCTCATAGTATTTTTTATTGAAAGATAATGAATAGTATCTTTTATCCAAGGATGTTGTTATTATTATTTTTATTGAAAGATAATATTGAAAAGGAATTCAATATATCGTGAGTAGTGTAAACTTAAATGTGATTGATTGTGTCAAAATCGAATAAAAAATGTAAACAGTTAACGATGTATCACGGATAGTTATATCAATTTTGATTAAGTTGATTTTTAATATTTTTTATAAATATTTTTATTAAAAATATTAAATATAGTGTTTTGAATCGAAATATTGGAGTTATAAGATTTGACTTGAAAAAAGGGCATATGTATAATTTTGTTTGAAAATTGTAAAAAAATCAATCTATCAAATTTTAGGGATCATTTTACACCAATTTGTAAGTAAATAAAAATAATAATTAATAAAAAAATTATTATATTAATTAGGGATCATTTTATATTAAGTAAATAAAATAATAATTAATAAGAATTTATTATATTTATATTAAATTTTTAGTATATAAATACTAATTTTGAAATTTTACTTAAAAAATGTGGTTGGAAGTTGTATTGATGATAATTTTAAAATAAATTCATTAGATCAGACTTTAAAGCAATAAAATAAAATGATTTATATTATTATAAAGATTTATGTCTCTAGGGTGTAGTTTGGTTGGCAATTTTTTTGAAAATGAAGTTTTTTTTTTGAGTAAAATGAAGCCTTTTACTTTAATTTAGCTATATTTGACGTACCTTTAAAATATAAATGTTTTGTCAAAATTTTCTCAATAAAAAATAACTCCATAACATTTCCTAAATCTACATACGTCAACCAACCTGGTTTGCATTCAACAGCTTCTCATTGTTTAGTAGTTTCAAAGTTGAGTAAAATTTGTTGATTAAAGTCACCATAATGGTGTTGCTTCAAATTTGACACTACATATGTCCATCTTCAACAATCACTATTGGCATAATAGACTTTTTTGTTTAGAGTATAATTTAAGTTTTTTTCTCATTATTAAATTACATTTTAGAATTTTTAAAGAGGCCAAAAAATAAATTTAAAAAAAGCATTAGAATGATTGTATGGAATCTAAACAAAATGTATGTTGTTAACTCTGTCAACTCATCCAAGTTTATAATATGTAAAATCTTAAGTAAAATCTTATACAAACTCTATATCTTTAAAATTTAGGTTAAACATCTATGAATTCCAAATCCACATTAGTTTATGTGAAGTTTTATGTTTTTATTTTTTTTCTTCACAGTGGTTACCATAAACTAAATGTTGAAAAACAGTCTTTGGCTGCTATTACCATAAACTAAATGTTGAAACGCAGTCTTTGGCTACTATCTACGAATGCATGTTGAGCCATTGCCAAAATTTGTGTTTAAAAGAAAAATCATAAAATGAGGTATATTAATAAAGGGAAAATAATTAAAAAATTGTTATTAAAATCTTTAGAATTTACTAATTACATAACCCCATAGCCCCATAACTCTGTATAATTAACAAATTGTTATCAAAATCTTTAGAATTTACAAATTGCATAACCCCATAGCTCCCCATAACTTTGTATAATTAAATATAACTTTTGTCTTCCAATTGTACTATTTTTTTTTTCCTTTCTAGTTTGATTTTCAATTTCTGCATGTACTTATATAAACTTCCATTTTACAAAGTCTTCAAAATCTTTTACTTTAATTTAACTATATTTAAATTAAGCTATAAATATTCACTACTTTATAACTTGTTTTAAAAAATAAACACCTACTAAAAATAAACCCAATAAAAAATTATTACTAAAAAAATAAAAATTATAAACTAAAATAAAATTTAACCTATTTTAAATTATTTATTGGTCATATTTCTACCATCCTAACTAACCACTTATTTAAAACAACGCTAACCACTCATTTAAAACAAGAAAAATACAATATATAAATACTTATTAAAACCTCATTTAAAACAACAAAAATACCATATATATAAAGCAGTTGTCTTTAACGCGACTTTTTGAAAGCCTTTCTGGTGGTTTTTTCCGGTCAAAGTAAATTACTGGAATCACAAGTTTGATAGTTAGTTTCTGCACAATCAAAGCGTCCCAGGGGTTTTCGAGGGTGCTGAATCCAAATATGCAGTTAAAAAACCATTTTAACTGCAACAAAAACCATTTTAACTGCAATTTCTTCCGCTGGATTCCGTCACCGGAATCTCCAAAAAGTCGCATTATAGACAACTCCTATATATAAATACTTATTAAAACCTCCTCGTCATAAGTCTATATATAGATTATCACTTTCATTCTCACACAATATAGATTGTCGCTTTCATTTACACAATAAGCATATTACTAATACTAATTTATTTTTATGGATGTTCACTTTCATGAGCACGCAATAAACATATTACCAACCATCATAGACATATCATATTAGCATTGAAAAAAATGGCATATGTTCGCATGTCATGTCAAAAGATGCAATGCCAATGGACATATTACCATTAAAAAAAAAAACCTAAGTTTCTTACCCTTGTTATCATTTATATATACCATGAGAGAGTTCTAACATATAATTCATTTTTTAATTTTTGATGTTTGTGCTTTCAATTAAAATCCACTAAGAATAGTTGTTTACATGTTTTGTGTAAATTTAAAACATATTTACAATATATTTTTCTAAAACCTTAATTCAAAGAAACACATGAGCTTATCGCTTTACCATCATTATTTTTACTTAAGGCTTCACACATGTGCAAACAAATACATATCTCTATTCTAAACATATAAAAGGTTAGTCTTTCCATCTTCATATTGAGTGAGATTAAATCCAAGTCAATTGTTAATAATAAATGTATACTTTTCTATCTTTCTTCATAAATATAAATAATTTATCACTTTAATAATTTTAGCTTTATAACAAGGATAGCATACCATAAACAAGTTTCATAATTTTATAAATATATATTTCATATTTGAGTAAGGGGAGGTAATAGGTCAATTTTAGTTTTTTTGAAAAAGTAGTAATTGAATTTGTGTGAAGTCTTGGAAGAGCGACAAATTATCAAGTAGAGTATCTAGCTTTTTGGAAAGGTTTGGAGCTTGTCAGTAAACAAAGAATTTCCTGGATCACTGTCTTTGGTGACTATTTGCTATAAATCCCCGCCTTTAATCCAAATAATCTATGTGTCAATATCTCAATTTGAGCAGGTTGACTTTTTCCATATTTACAAACATTTTTAAAACTTGAAAACTGATGGATTAGCAAAAAACAGAGCTGATATGAACCAAGGTATTATAGAAATAAACTTTAGATTGAGTCCTTCTCCAATTCCTTAAACGACTATTAATATATTTATCAATTGGACTGATGGGGAGCAATCTCATTTTTCCACTTCCCATACTTTGGTTTTGATGGATTTATTGAGGGGCTCCTACTTTCATACATCATTAGATTTCTAGGCCCATCCATTCTGGTCGGCTCCTCCCTTTTCCCTACCTTTGTATTGCTTGGATCACTTTCGGTGGCACATTCTAGCAAACAAGTGGCATCATACATTGGTCTTGTCCCCCCTTGTGGTATTATACATTTATTTATCCTTGGCCTCGAGTTATTGCATTATGTCTTGGCTCCGACGTTTTCCATTGTGTGCTTGATTATGGACTTAACTCCCTTGTTCTGCGAAGGGCTCCTGTTATCACCTTCTTTTCCTGGCGAGAATTTCATAAATATTTGGATTCAATTGTCTCAAAATCTCTCATGCCAAGGTTCGAGGATCAATTATATATCATTTTCTAGAGGTCTCTTTCTCCTACATCTTCCCTTCCTAGTTCGTAAAGTTAATCGTAGCAATTATTTTGTCTCGGGTTGTGTTGTTTTGACCACGCCTTCTCTTCAACTTGTGCCTTGGTTTGGTGGGAATTCCATAGCAGATATCTATGTTTCAAGCTCTAAGAACAAGATGACCAGTTGCTCAGACCTCCAGGGATCCATCAACGCCTCAGAGTTGATTGACAAGCTCCTGGACTCCACTCAGGCTTTGGTTGCCTCAATCACTAACCTCGAAGATATGATTGAGTGTCAATAATGCTCATTCCAACTGTTTGTTCAAGCTAAATTATTAGTTCACCATGTCGACATGGAGGACTCTTTGGACAGGCTTACTGAAGAAATTTGTCAGTTCAGTGCTCCGGTGGAGGTCTTGGAGGTCTCGACCTGCCAAGAAGAAATAATAACTAGTGGTGGCACTACCTATGGTGCTCACATGGTGATTTCAACACATTGTTTGTTGAGGTAGTTTTTTCTTTGGATTGTAGTATGTTCAATCTATATCTTGCATTGTAATGTTGGTTTGTATGTTTTATCTTTTGGTTGGAACTTTTTGTAGAGTCTACGATGGACATCTCTTTTGTTTTAAAATTCTAATTAGTCAAGGAGGTAGTGAAGACTTTGTTTACTTTGTTAAAGACCTGCTTTTTGTATCAGATATTCAAGATGTAAGGGTTTTGGTCCCAAATCTAATCTTTTATTAATATGATAACCCTTTCCTATTTTGTTGAAGATATATATATTTCATATTTGAGTAATAATTTATCTAGTTGGTTCTCAATAAAATATTGTACAATCTAGTTACTTATAGAATATCTCTTTGCAACTTAATGTGAGTCTATGTAAGTTTATCTCTAGGCTCAAGAAGAGCTCAAATGTCCCAAGAAACTAAAGGGAGATACTTTAAATTTGTATTGAAGAAATCCTCATATAATATTTTTCTGAATGATCAAAGTAATTCTAGGTGGAAAGACATTTGGGAATGTCTGGTATACATGGAATGTAAACAACTAATGCAAATGATAAGCATTAGATTTCCTTTACTATTCACAAGATGTTCATTTATAATACATTGTACATGACTATTGAATTCATCTTTCAATGTCTCTTGGACTCCGGTGGTTGTTCACATTCCACACCAACCCATAGAGGATTAGGTGTCCAACATTACCCCCCTTAAACTGAAGGGGTATATATGAGTCCAAGAAGAGAGATGTAATAAAAAATGTGATAAAATGCATGGCAACACTAGGCTAAATGTTCTCTATGAAATGTTGGTATAAGGTGTGTGGTTTTAGGATGACCACCAACACTGGAACGCTTAGTGCAGTTCCCAGAAATCTTCCAAATTTGGAATGAAGCTGAAGTCTTTTGCTAGAGGAAGTGCTCCTCATGTTTTGAAGAGGGAAACCTTCAACCTTTAAAGGGAGGTCTCACCCCACATAAAAAGGGAGAGCCTCAACCTGAAAAAGGAGGTCTCAACCTGTGATGGTTTAAGGATGACCACCAACTCTGGAATGCTTAATGCAATTCCTGGCACTATTCCAAAACTGGCAAGAAGATGAATTCTTCTGATAGAGGCATGCTCAGGGGCATCTTTGTCTCTGGCTAAAACTCCGAATTTGGTATGGCAGGTTATGGCTCAGGGTTGCTTGATGTGGCTTTGAAGCTTGTAGATGACCATCACTTCCCCCCTATCAAATACAAGATGATATGACGGAGAAAACTCAATTGCAAGACTATTCATACTCCAGAACAAGTTTAGACATATGTCTGAAATATCTTCTTGGTTGTTGAAGCCCATTGCCAAGAAGCGATCCATCCAAGATGACTCTTTGTTCTTGCAGGAGGCTTGTTTTTGAAGCATCTGTTTTAAGAGTGAGCGGTTTTATGACAATGCTTACATGGATGGAGATCAAAACAATGATATTTCATATGGCCAACTCTTTCACAATGTTGGCATTTCAAAATCTGTTGTTGTTGTTGCGGAAGAGGAGCAAAATCTAGAATAGGTGAAGGTGAACCGCTATGAAGAAACCCAACACTCTGAAATTTGATGGGTTTTGAGTAATTTGGAATATGAAAGGAAACCTCCTTATCATATCTAAGACCTATTCTATGCTTGCTATGGACAAGCTCTTCCCAAGGTCTGATGACCGACTTGAGAAGTGTAGGCTGAATTTCTGCACCTTTATGCACATCTGTGCCTGAAATGGGTACTACATCTAAATCAACTGTAACATTATTGACTTGTTGTTTATGGGAGTCTGTTTCAATTTTCTGAACAGAAATAGGTTCAGAATGATGACTATGCTTCTGCTGAAGCTCATTTCACTAGAACTGAGATTCTCGTCGCAAAAATTCAATCTTTCCCTGTGCATTCTGTAGACAGTTTTTGATATCACAAAGATTGTCCTCGTTGATGTTTACCATCCCATCAACAATGGAATGTATCGAAGTATTTAACAAATCTAATACAACATAAATTAGAGCCATTTTCTCGTCTTTAACATATAGACTCAATGTTCTATCAACCAACAACAATCAACCAACAACAATCACTGTGATGCACTTCACACGGTGGTTGAACGAAGCTTCCAATGTTCAATATATATCATTATATACCTCACATCTCACCAAAAATTAATGCATGCATATGCTCATTTAATCATTTAAAAACTCTGCTTTCATGAACCATACACACTTATGCAACGGTCAATACAACAAGGAATCCACACATAGTCAGTGACCCACTATTCAAACAATGTCATCACATATGACCATTAAAAAATTTGACTTCTGTAAGCCCACCATAAAATATGTATTGGCCTTCAAAATTAGTTAACACAGGTGTATACAATACATACCATACATACAAAAATAAACAATGGCCTTCAAAGGAACATATTGGCATCTAATATGGGCGCACATGGTATTCCAATGCACTTACCTCCAACATATACCTCACATCAGAAAAGTATTCATCAATTTCTCGAATTCAATAACATTTTCTCCCAAATCCACCCGGTTATCGCCCATTTCCAATTCAAATTTCAAAATTTTACACTTCTTGTTTTGTCACTACTATTTTACTTTCTTTAATTCCACTCTGCGTAATGTAACAGTGCTCCCTCTGAAGCATAATGATGAATCAGTTCGAGATTATTTTATACAGGCGCTGAGTAAGATCTAGCCGAGAGGCTTTTCAATTGGACACCACGTTTCAACGAACACGTAATGGGGAGATATCTATGGAGGGTAATTATCATTGACGACACCCCCATTTCCTACGAGTTTCAGCAAACTAATTCCGTCCTTGTCATACCTTTCTAGGGTCTGAACATCGACGTGGAGCTCAAAGCAATATTGTTGTATCAATATTTCTTATTGTTCTGCATCAACATCCTCTGGCATTTGAAGGGGATAAAATTGTTATAAGAGTTGTGCGAAGATGCGACGAGATTTGCAAAGTAGTTAAATGGAGCAATATGCAAGGGATGATAAACCTGAGAATGCAGTGGCAGCTACAGTGTCAAATGATAACACCTCACATTCTGGGAATGATGAAAGCTGAGTAAAGGGGAAGAGCAGCATCAGCTAAATTTCTTCAATGGGATTCCCGCATACAGTCAAAAGTAGAGAAGAAGTGATAGTTTAGGCCCAGTTGAGCATCTAAGACTTTCAGAGATTGCTCGAAAGGGAGTAGAAAATTGTTGAAATCTAATTTCAAACTGCTGCATTATCACTTCAGAAAGCTACATGTTTTTTCTTGCGATGCGATGAGATCGTAGATTGCAAATCGCATGCATGCTTGGAGCCTCTGTCTGTTCACTTGAATTCTTCCGATTGCGATGCGATCTGATCGCAAACCGCAATTCGCACCATATGTTAGTGCTCCGTTTTTCTTCTTCCGCCGAATGCGATTTCGCGATGCGATCAGATCACAAATTGCAAATCGCAAATTACATAATTAAATGGTTGAAGTACAGGGCTGCAATATGAAATTGACGTGGAGTAAAAGTTTCATTTTTGACCGCCGTTTTTGTCGGTAAAACAGTAAATGAAATTTACTATGGGTTGGTAAGTTTTGATAAAGTTTTTAATTTTATTAGTTTTTTATCCACGGGTTTATTTTTTGGTTTTATGGCACAAGTAAGACATATGTAAGGTAATGTTTTGTTGTTCATTGTTTTTTTTTTGTATTGAAACGCACAACAGTGCGAAACAAAAGAACAGAGCAGAGTGAGGGAAGAAATATATGCAGCAGTGCATATTTATTTTTGTTGATTGAAAATGTAATGTAAAGAATGCAGTAAATGTAAGAATTTTATTTACAGCAGTAAATGTAAATAAAAAATTTACACAGTGCAGTGTAAATCTTTTCAAAAGGAGACAGAGTAATTTTTAAGTTCTTGGTGAATCCCTCTGTTAAGAGGATGAAGTTTCTGTCAAACTTTTATTAATGAATACAAAGCTTTTGTGGGTGTGTGTAATACTCTGTTCTCAGAAAATAATTTGTTTATAACTTCCCTGTGTTAAGATCTAGGAGAAAAACAGAGCATTGTTCTCTGTTCAGTTAATTTGTTTTTTGGAATTTTACCAGAAAAATTCCCAACAGTGGTATCAGAGCTGACCAGGCTCTTTGAAGGTGTCAAAGAAGCTGAAGGAAGGTTTCTTGCTGTAGCAACTTCTCTCAGCAGAGTGAAGACTCAGTCAAGAAAGGTTTCAGGTATTTCTCAAAGTTTTTTTGTGTGTTGCTGTTGAAGACAGTGAGTTATTTTAATACACAATCAAGCATTTTAAAGCATAGTTAAGGAATGCAAGAATGGCTAGCACCAGCACCAGCACTAGCATGGATATGTTTAATACGCAACTCCCACAGTTTAATGGGAAAAACTATGACTATTGGGCAATAACCATGAGAGCCCTGTTTGCCTCACAAGATTTATGGGAACTTGTTGAATATGGGTTTGAAGAACCAGCAGATGAAAATGAGTTTAACAAATTAACTCAGGCAGAGAAATATTTGTTGAAGAGCAATAGGAAGAAGGATTCAAAATCCCTCATATTTTTATATCAAGCAATGCATGAGAGTGTGTTTCCAAGGATAGAAGCAGCTAGGACATCCAAAGAAGCATGGAAAACTCTCAAGACAACCTATCAAGGCATGGAGAAAGTGAAGACAACAAAACTACAGTTGCTGAGGAAAGATTTTGAGAACTTGTGCATGAAGGAGTCAGACAATATTGACTCATTCTTCACACATGTGATTGTTCTGGTCACACAAATAAGGACTCATGGAGAAGTTCTTGAATAAAGGAGGATTGTGGAGAAATTATTGAGGATCCTACCCTCAAAGTTTGATGTGATTGTCACCACCATAGAAGAGACAAAGGATCTCTCAAACTTTTCAGTTGATGAGCTTCATGCATCACTGATAACACATGAGCAGAGGTTGAGTAGAAATGAAAACTCATCTCTAGAGAAAGCTTTCAAGACCCAGATGTTATTTGGAAGAGGAAGAGGTCAAGGCAGAGGAAACAAGAGAGGAAGAGGCAGAAGCCAAGACAAAGGTGGAAGAAACAGTCCAGCAAATGCTCAAGGAAGAGGCGGCAATCCAAATCAGAACCAAGGCCAAGGCAACAACCAACAAAGTGGACAACATCATGCTCAAGGACAAAGGTATGAAAAATCTAATGTCCAATGCTATTATTGTAAAAAATATGGGCATTAT
>APFE031140734.1:0-10927 GCA_000404065.3 Pinus taeda
TACAAATTCCCAGATGGATTTGACCCAGACATGGCCTACCAATTAAAAGAAAGAGCCCCTCAAACCCTTAAAGAAGCTCAGAAGGTTGCTGTAACAGTTGAGGCAAACCTGATTGCTAAGAGGAACAGGGCTAAAATAGAAAAGAGAGTTGCCTTTAAGGAAGAGCCCTCAGCCTTAGACCAGAAACTCGATGCAATAATTTCTGGTATGAAGAGGTTAGGTGACAGGGTAGAATCTGTGGAAAGAAAATCTTCATGGGAAGAACCACCAAACAATACTAACAGGAATCCAAACTTTAGGAGGAACCAAAATCCTAGTGGGAGCAAAGTCAACAATGATCCTGAAATAAGGCCACCATTTCAAGAAAACTATGCTGAAACATCCCTATCAGAAGAACAAGCAGAGGACACTCATATCCACCTAATGGGTCTTGACAATAAGCACCAAGTTTTCTTGAGCCAAGAGGATCATGATGAGGAGGATAGCAAACAATTTCAGACAAAATCTAGGGAATCATTTGATTTCAAGCAAGGCTATGACACTGCTGTTTATGAGGTTCATAAACAATACAAGCTCGGGAGCAGGACTGTAAATGTATCACAACCTGAGAAAACCAAAGACAAACTATAGCCTAAAAATGCCATAGTAGCTGAACCAACGAATACAATTGATTCACCCACAAAGGGAATAACTATTGAAGAAATCATTGAATAAACACCAAATTCACCAGCTACATCATTTGAATATTCTAACTCAAGCAAAGAGCCTCAAGAGGTGATCAACAAGCTTAAACCCCAAAATCAAGAGGAAACCTTACTAGACAAAGAAAGGAGGCTCGCCCATTCTACTAAAACACAAACTGAGAAACCCTTTGATTTGGAAACTGAAATTGGAAAACTGAAAGTAGCCATTCCTCTGGTAGAGCTAGCCAAAAATGACATTTATAAACAGCAGATTCAGAGATCTCTTCAACTCAGTCATAACAAAAACAATGATAATGTGGACAATGTCAATGTGTTGGATGACACCCCTGAATTGCTCTTTGGCCCTGAAGTTGATGGAAAATTAGCAGGCTCAGGAATCCTACCCTTTTATGTCAGCCTGCATGTGCATGACAAAATATTACACAATGCAATGTTTGACTCAGGTGCATCTCATAATTTAATTCCAAAGTCTGTAATGGAAAGGTTGAATTTGGATATCACTAGACCATATAAGGACCTCTTCTCATTTGATTCTAGCCAGGTTAAGTGTCTAGGATTGATAAAAGATTTATGTGTATCCCTAGTCCAGTATCCAAACAAAACAATCCTAATGGATGTAGTTGTTGCTGATATTCCACCCAAATATGGAATGTTACTGTCAAGATCATGGGGAGCTAAGCTTCAGGGGTCTCTCCAACTAGACATGTCTTATGCTACTATCACAGTCTTTGGTCAACCCAAGAGATTGTATAGAGAGTCCCTGATGAAATACATGGTTAGTAGTACAGAGAAGCCTCAAAATTTTCCCATATATGCTGTCCACTCTGACATAGACTCATACATCCTTTTCAATGACAATATAGGCAACAACAACAATGAAGAAGCTCATATAATGGAAACAAACCAAGTTGCTGAACAAAAAGATCCTGATACACAAACATTGGTTGAGTTGGACCATACAAACATTCAAGATCACAAAACAAACAATTGTCAAACCAGGACACCTGAACTGAATAATGAGCAGATGGCCCCCCAAGAAATCAGAACAATTCCACCAAGTGAGAAAGATGTCATACCAGACAAACTGAAAAAACAACCCATACTCCAACTCACAAATCTAGGCCATGGAAACAACATTCAAAACTCCTTGAAAGAAAAAACTCTATGGTTTCTAGAATTTGATGGGTCAGTTAACAAACTAGGGGCAGGAGCAGGAGTGTGGGTGCATAACAAAGAAAACAGTCATGCAGAAGGTAGAGCTTACAGACTAATTTTCAGATGTACCAACAATATGGCTGAATATGAGGCCCTCCTACTAGGCCTCAAGTTGGTACAATCACTACAAGTTACGAGAGTATCAGTCCTAGGGGATTCAGACTTAGTTATTCAACAGATCAAAGGAAATTTTGTTACCAAAGATAACAGACTCAGGTCTTACAGATCTGTTGCTACTGAGCTACTAAAGTCTCTTGCAGAGTTCCACATTACCAAAGTTCCTAGGGCTCAGAATCTGCACGCTCATAGCCTAGCCATGTTTGCAAGTACTTGCAAGCTACCTTTTGACCCCCATCACCGTTTTACAGCTGAAGTAAAACACAGACCATCAGTTCCAAACAACATAAAAAACTGGCAAGTATTTGACAATGACACACAAATCAAAAACTTTCTGACCCTACAAGAGGAATTTTTAGGTCTAAAAATAGACACTGAGCCATCAAGTCAATCGCAAATACTTCAGACAGAGAATCAATCACAAATACACAGTGAACATAATAGTCAAGTGCTCTCACCCAAAACAGCCAATCAAATGTTACATCCTACATTCTTCGACCAGTACAACATTCAAGAAATCCAACAAATTGAACATGAGGAGATGCCTGAGGATGAAATTGAAGTGATACAGCTAAAGAACAATTTTCTGCCCATAGGCTTAGCTCCTTTGGAAGACATTTTTGATTCTAATGATGTCCCCAATAAACCAAAATTTGAACCCCTAAACACTGCCATTGAAGAGCATAATATAGGGACAGTTCAACAGCCTAAAATCATAAAACTGTCCGCTGCATTGCCACCTGATCAAAAACCCAAATATATTGACCTTTTTAAGGAGTTTCAAGATGTGTTTGCATGGAGTTATGGGGACCTCAAATCCTATGACACCTCCGTGATACAACACACAATTCCACTATAGCCAAATCAGAAACCCTTTAAACAAAAACTCAGAAGGATCAACCCTATGCTCCTCCCAGCAATGGAGCAAGAGGTACAAAAAATGTTCAAAGCAGGCATTATAGCACCAATTAGATTTTCTGATTGGGTTTCAAATTTGGTGCCCACAAGGAAGAAAACTGGGGAAATCAGACTCTGTGTTGACTTAAGAAACCTCAACCAAGTATCACTAAAAGATAACTATCCCCTACCAAAGATGGATCACATCCTGCAGAGAGTGGTAGGGGCATCAAGAATTTCCTTGCTTGATGGCTTTTCAGGCTTCAACCAGATTTTAGTCCATCCTGATGACCAGGACAAAACTGCATTTACTACCCCATGGGGAACCTTTAAATATGTCAAAATGCCTTTTGGCTTGAAAAATGCAGGGGCCACTTTCCAAAGAGCAATGGATATTGCTTTTGCTAAAGAAATTCATGACTTCCTAGTCATCTATTTGGATGATCTTACACCTTTTTCAAAGTCTGACCAAGACCATTTGAAACATTTGAGACAGATATTCATAACATGCAGGAAATATGGAATATCTCTGAATCCCAAAAAATCCATTTTTGGCCTAGAGGAAGGGAAATTACTGGGTCACATTATCTCCAAGGATGGTATCAGAATCGACCCAGAAAGAATCCAGGCAATCCAACACATGCCCCATCCCAGGAATATAAAAGAGTTACAAGCTTTTTTGGGAAAAATCAACTTTTTGAGAAGATTTATCCCAAATCTGGCTGAGCTTAGCAGATTGCTTAACAGCATGCTGAAAAAGGATTCCAAAGTTAAATGGACAGTGGATGCCAAACAAGCCTTTGAAAGTATCAAATTTGCTCTTACCCAAACCCCTGTCCTAACTAGCCCTTAGTTTGATAGAGACTTCATCATATTCTCCTTTGCTTCTGAACACACAATTGCTGCAGTTTTACTACAGAAAGATGATTTGGGAAATGAAAAACCCATCGCTTTCTTTAGTAAAGCTCTTAGAGATGCACCTCTCAAATATCAGATCATGGAAAAACAAGCCTATGCTTTGGTCAAAGCTATTAAGGACTTTAGGATCTATATCCTCTATTCCCATGTAATAGCCTATGTGCCAAGCCCTATTGTCAAAGATATACTTACACAAGAAAATTTGGAGGGTAGAAGAGGCAAATGGATAGCAAATATTTTGGAATTTGACATAGAAATAAAACCTACAAAACTCATAAAAGGGTAGGGCTTAGCCAAATTGATGTCTGAAACAAATTTCCAAGCCCTAGATATTAACCAACTGGACAGTGAACCGGAGCTGGCGACTCCAAAGATCAGTGTAGCCTTTGAACAATCCCCCTGGTATTCTGATATATGCTATGTGTTGCAAAACCTGTGTGCTCCCCCAGGACTGTCTAGAACTAAGGGTAGGTTTGTAAAAATGAAAGCCTCAAAATTCTGTGTCTTGGAAGAAAATCTGCTTTGGAAGAATCATGAGGGCATCTTGCTAAATTGTTTGATTAAAAGTGAAACCAACAAAATCATGGAAGAGCTTCATGCAGGAGACTGTGGTGGGCATCTATACTGGAAATCCACTGTGAACAAGATACTAAGAGTTGGATACTACTGGCCCACTATTTTCTCAGATGTTAAGAAGTTCACTACTGCATGTCATAAATGTCAAGTGTTTGAAGGAAAGAGACAATTGCTGCCGCTACCCCTAAGGCCTATTGCAACAGAGAGACCATTTTAGCAATGGGGTTTGGATTTCATTGGAGAGATCAATCCCTCCTCTTCAGGCCAGCATAGGTGGATTCTAACAGCAACAGACTACTTCACAAAGTGGATTGAAGAAATCCCATGCAGACAAGCAAATGACTCCACCATTATACAATTTTTGGAGACAAATATCCTTGCTAGATTTGGATGCCCTGACAAAATAATAACAGACAATGCTGCTGCTTTCAGATCTAAAAAGATGGTCAGTTTCTGTCACAAATTTCACATTACCTTGGGCCACTCTACTGCATATTATCCCCAAGGCAATGGGCTGGCAGAATCATCAAACAAAAGCTTGGTAAATATGATCAAGAAAATATTGGAGGAGAACAAGAGAAATTGGCACAAGAAACTAGTTAATGCCTTATGGGCAGATAGATTAACAACCAAGAGGTCAATTGGGGTTAGCTCATATGAGTTAGTCTATGGTTTAGAGGCCAAATTCCCCTCATCACTAGGGATCCCTGCTATGAAGATACTCCAGGAGACCCAAGCTGAGCCCAATGATATGCAAAGAAGAATAAATCAAATCATATGTTTGCAGCAAACCAAAGATCAAGTTTTCAACAGAGGTCAAGTCTTACAAGAAAAGCTGAAGAAGGCCTTTGACCGAAGGACTAAAGTAGAAGATTTCAATATAGGTGACAAGGTCCTCAAATGGGATTCCAGAAGAGAAGACAAGGGAAAACATGGAAAATTTGACTCCCTTTGGAGAGGACCATTTGTTGTCCAAGCAATACAAGGAAACAATACTTATTTCCTCAAAAGCCTCAATGAAACTGATTTGGATGAAGGTCCTGTCAATGGCAGGATGCTTAAGCACTATTTTGACTACCTCCCATAAATGCAGCTGGCCTGCTCTTGTACATAGTTTGTTGTATATAGACTCTGTATGTGTTGTATATATTATTATTGTTGAAATATAAAGAATGAGGTCATGTCAAAAGACAGTTGCAGATAATAAGAAGAATTGAAATGCATCATGTATTTCTATACATCAGTCTACATTTGAGGAATCTATGGTGACAGAACTCCAAAGTTTCAAAGCAGTAGCTAAAGGGCAAAGGCATACTGACCTGCTGTTCTTGGTCTTTCAAGAAGAAAAACAATCCCCATGTGGAGCAACTGTTGGATACCTATACCAATAGGTTTCATATTTCATGATTGGCTATCAAAGGTCCAAATATGCTCTGCTTTGATAATGCAAAGATCCCATATTTCCATAAGGAGACAAGGTGTGTCCCAATCTTCATAAGAACTCAATTTGATGGATGGTCCAACAGTTTAATCTGGATCATGCCATGTTTTCAATTTATGTTGTAGAATAGAGAAAGAAATCTGTCCAAACTGTTTAATCTTGGCAGATCAGTAGCTAGGTAGAGAAACTAAGGTTCCCAACTGCTTAATCTGGGGCACTTGGAAGGAATAAGGGTAGTATTAGATAGGAAATGAAAGCAAAAAAGCCAATATAAAAGAAAAGGGCATACAAAGGGTTTGCAAGTCCAAGTGCACCCTCCAAGAAGGAATAAAAAATGTTAGGTGAACTAGTGGGTAGGTAGATGGGGTTGCAGAAGGGTTGTTTCTTTCAAGATCAAAGTTGCTAGCAATGTACAAATAAGCAGCATAATGGAGCATGATTAACTTCCTTTTCCATATGTATATTACTCATTACTAACACCCCTTCATGAATTGTGTATATAAGTTAAACTTAAAGTTTTATGATGGTTCTTATGGCCTTTAAAAGCCACATTTCTTGTGCAAAAGTCTTTTCATTTTGAACTACTCTTGACTCCAAGTTTTTTCAAGAAACCTGGTTGTACTAGCCCCCTTCCATATGTTCCCCCTATACTAACAGCTAACTCTACTATTTAGCTCCCTATACTCCATTTGCCCTATTATTATAACACCATGGTGTATAAACCCCACACACTGTATAAATATCCCCTCCTTGGCACTATAGCCATAATTTCTACTCCCTGGGAATTGAATTAACACCTGGTTAAGGTCAAGAACCCATGTGTACCCTTTTTCTCCATCTCAACCCATTTCCCTACCCAACTGCTCCATTTTTGCCCAAAAACCCTCAAAGAAACCCTTTTGACCCCCTAAAAACCATTGAAAGGCGGAAATATCATGAAACCCACTTTCCCCGCCTTATCCTAAGGTCAGGAGCCAATATGCGTCTTTTTCATATGAATCTACCAACGCCCGCTTATCCTAAGTTTTGCCCTTCGTATGCCTTTTGTTAAAAATTGCATGAAAAACCTTGCTTTTGCCTTTGTCCTAATGTTGTCGGGCAGATGTGATTTTATTAAAATCATCAAAAAACCATTGCAAATCATTTATAAACTGAAGGGTCCCGCCAGGCGTACTTGCCGATAAAAATTGTATTTTAAATCCGCCCGTTGACTATTAGCCTCCGCGCAGCTTGTTGACCCGATAACCGTCCGATCGTGCCCCTGACAGATCGACGGTTCTCATCGATTTCGCGCGGGCCCGACGTCCGACTGTTAAAAAAATGTTGAACTTACCTACCGTGCAGGTTAGTCACTCGACAGCCGTCAGATCACGCACCCGCAGATCAACGGCTCCTAGCAGTTTCGGAAGGCCCCCGACGTCCGACAGATACCTTCCGATATCTGTCAGACGCTTACGTCACGCGGGGACAGATGTCACTACCAAACTCCATCGGAGCCCCCTCTGACACATTCCTTGCCGTGCAGGAGGGGGCCCGATATAGCGACACCTGTCCTTCCCACGTCCCCGTCCTGCTGTCGCACACGTCATCGCCGCGTCCACCCACCTCGTCCCTCATTCGCCCACCTGGCCACCAACTCATCGCCCCGTGGACCGGTCTTGGGCCGCCACGTCACCCAATGACGTCCTGCTGATGTCATCCAACCAGGTCCCACATGCTGACGTCATGCTGACGTCACCCAAAAAAGCGCGCCAACAAGGTAAAAATCCATATTTTCTTATTTTTTCGCAACTTTTGTCATTTTTCTGTGAAAAGGACCTCTGTGCTCCCTGCATGCGAACTACGACCAGCAGTCTTCCGGCCAACTTTCGACCACCCGCATAAACTCAGGGCACCAACCCAATCACTCGTTCGTCCCAACCTACTAGCTAAACAGGTACTGGTCCATCCATTTCCTTGCAAACTGATTTTTTCATAGTTACTCATAAAACATACCTGGACACGGCAAGACATTGAAATTTCACCATAAAACCGAGGATTTCCTGTCTTCCCTGCACAATTTGAGGTCGAATTACACTGGCAGAGCCATTTTACACTCCGAGTCTAGTAAAAACCCTGCCTTGATTCGCGCAATCGTGAACTCACTAAGATTACCCCCAGATTGTCAAAAAAGGCCTGTTAAAACTGCACAAAAGCCTTCTCACAAAGCTAAGTGCTGTTCTGTTTTACTGTATAGTAACCCTGCTATTTCCAGTCCCTCTCAATTCCGCCTGTCAATTAAACAGACTTATCATTTTGAGAAATACTTGAAGCAGACATGGATACCCCTGCAGGATCAACAGCCCTTAATGTTACTCCCTTGAATGCTCCTCAGAGAGAGCTGGACTGGCAAGAGTTTGCAGATTTAGATTACCAGATCTCAGAAGACACCCCATCCAGATGTACATTCCACATTCATCTGTTAAATGAGCTCAAGGCTAGGCACAGAGATGGAATAGATATCCTAGGCAGTTGGGAGTCCTCCCTCCCAACTTTTAAGATGCCCCAGGTCAACCAGTTCCCTAACCTTATTCACTTGTGTGCTGTTTGCTATGATCCAGTACAGAGAGCTGTAATGAACCCTCAGGGTGAGGTTGTATTTTACACCACCCCTCAGGCCATCAGGGATATGGTCCAATTCAAAGCCCAAAGGAAACTGGTTCCTCTATCTCTGTTGGACTTAATCAATCAAGGGGCTAAGATACTCACAGAGGCAGAGATCCTGAAATTGAATCAATTGTTTATCAAGAAATCTGATACAGTGCTGCATCCTCCCATTTTTGATGGCTACTTAAATCAACTAGGCCTGGATCTGGCATACATGATAAGCTCAGTATTGGGGTATAAATCAATGGAGTTCATAAAGGAAACTGTGCTGGTCATGATGACAATGTTTACCCCTGGCAAGGCCCCCATCTGCTATGACTATGCCACCTATATCTCTGACAAGATACATGAGCAATTTCTGCACTTATCTAGAGAAAAGGTGTTCAGATACACCTCTTATATTTATCATCTTATTCTGTATCACCAACATGAAAAGTTCTCTTTTGAAATCAAGAGAACTGATGCAGCAGGAAACCCAAGATCAGTGGTATACTGGAGCTCAGTATTCCATATCCTTACATACTCACCCTATACATATTCTGAGTTCATTGATTTATTCATTCATCCAGCTCTATCTCTGCTTTTGACAGAACCTCCTCCAAGACTATCTGATGAAATGCAGAGGATTCTGCAACTATCCACTGCCTACAGCATAGGAGATTGGTATTTTTACCAGCATCACATGGTGATTAGGATATATGGGTGTGAGCTGCGCCCATACAAGCTACCCAGATTTGTGCCTATGAGGCTCTTTGCCTTAGAATATTTCAGACAATTCGGCAATGCCGATCATATCCACTTTGCAGGAAAAGGCAAGAAGGCACAACTTAAAATTAGAAACCAGCTTGGCCATTTCATTCTAAACAAAAGAGAAGGTTGGAAAGAGGCAGATAGGATGTTGGAAGGTCTTGGCCTAACACTAAGCTTCCCCTAGAAGCCCTATGACCCCAATGGCTTTATATCCTTGAGAAGACAGAAATACAAACTCTCTAGCTATGAGCATGAGAGCATGTTCCACATCCTGAGACATGCCAACCAACCAAAGTGGAGGAAAAATACCTTAATAGAGCCTGTATCTCAAGAAGAGCTAGTTGAGAGGGCTAGAAGGCATTTGTTAAAAATGGCTGACTTGGAATGTCCTTCTCAGGTACCTGCTCTACCAAGTCCTCAGACAACAGCACCTGTTTCATCCTCTACAACACAACAAGAGGCACCACAGACTTCAGGACAGGGAGGGAACAAGGGAAAGGACAAAATAATGGAAGAAGTAGAGGGCCAACAGGGCCATCAGCAGCAATCCCAGCAAGAAAAGCAACAAACTGATCAACAAGATCAAGAAAAGCAGAAAGCAAAAGGCCAAGCAGCTACTCAAGAAAAAACGACCAATATGGCGCCTCCTAGACAGGATTCTAGGATAGATTCCTCCATTCTCCAAACCCCTCAAAGGGAGGATACCAGCAGAAAGAGAGAAAGGGAAACCCCCCTCACAGAAGCATCAAACAAGAGGCAAAGGCTTAACCCTTTCTTAGAGGAGGAAATGCAAAGCCTGGAGACTTCCACCAGCTCCTTGCACCAGGAAAAGGATAAAGCAGCACTAGGGGAGGTCAGCTCCT
This sequence comes from Pinus taeda, assembly GCA_000404065.3. Classification (NCBI taxonomy): domain Eukaryota; kingdom Viridiplantae; phylum Streptophyta; class Pinopsida; order Pinales; family Pinaceae; genus Pinus; species Pinus taeda. Next base: position 10,128 of record APFE031140734.1, read on the forward strand.
CAGGACAATAGCAGAATACAGCTGCAGCCATAAAGGAGCAATTCAAGGAGGCTAAAAGGAGGAGTGAGCCAATAAAGATTCGACTCTATAATCATTTATTGAATATGGCTCCTGCGAACCAACAAAGGCTAATGGCTCCCTTTGATGTGCAAGAAGGCAAAATGACTATGAGCCATTTTTCCCCTACAGTGCAGCAACCTCAAACAGCTGCAGATTATATAAGGACTAATTTAGAAGTCCTTTCAAAAGACATCCACCCCGTAGACCAAATTGAACTCCACAAGCAGACGGGTGAGATGGTCTATGCCACTCTGGCAGATAAGACCTTGATCAACTATAGGCTGCAAAATAGCTTGAATAATACTGCAGCACAGCTTGAGCTGGAGAGAGCATCCTCTCAAGCTAAAGACAACAGAATCAAGGCATTGGAGGAAATAATCATAGAGTTTGGGCATGACCCCAATGACGTTAAGGCAATACAAGAAGTCCTTAAACTGAGGGATGCAGATATAGCTGTAATAAAAAAGAAGATGAAGATTCCCCCAACTCTTCACCCACAAACAGATGAAGTTGCCCAGCAGAGGCAAGAAAAAGATGCAGCAGCATTATTAATGACTTTATACAAAGAGTTGATAGAGACACAGCAAAAGCTGCAGGACACAGAGACTACACTAGAAGCAGCGCTGCAAAGGAGGGAAGCAGGGAAATCTTCCAGGCCGCCCACAGAATCCATAGACCCCGAGGAGACCCCTCAACATACCATCCCTCCGAAGCAACAGGCACCAAAGAACATTCCAGCC
>APFE031140734.1:10937-29046 GCA_000404065.3 Pinus taeda
AACTCTTCACCCACAAACAGATGAAGTTGCCCAGCAGAGGCAAGAAAAAGATGCAGCAGCATTATTAATGACTTTATACAAAGAGCTGATAGAGACACAGCAAAAGCTGCAGGACACAGAGACTACACTAGAAGCAGCGCTGCAAAGGAGGGAAGCAGGGCAATCTTCCAGGCCACTCACAGAATCCATAGACCCCGAGGAGACCCCTCAACATACCATCCCTCCGAAGCAACAAGCACCAGAGAACATTCCAGCCACCACAGCTCCATCCACTACAGCACCTACAACTGAACAGGCTGAGAGCCTGGACATGCAAAAGCTAAAGCAAGAAATACAGGTGCTAGAGTCTCAAATGTTAGAGCTCAATCAAGCCAAGGATAGCTTAGCGAAGGTGAATGAAAAATATGACAAGTCTAACCAAAATGTAGCTGAAAGGGAGAGAGAGGTAAAAGCTCTGAAGAAAAGGATTGCTGAGCTAGAAAAGGAGCTCAATTTTGAGAAAGTTACAGCAGAGCTCAAACAAGTAATTTGGACTGCCATTGGACAATCAATAACTAACCAATGGGAGTACATTAATGCCATATACGAGCAAGTGGGACTCATTGGCAGGGCAAGAAAAGAACTACACAGAGCAAGAAACTCCCTAGGCAACATGGCAGACCTTGCCCCCAGGATGATTGATGTGCTCAGCTATAGAACAAGTTCCCAGCCGGTAAAAATGGGAATTGGTAATAGGACTGAAACCATTTCTCTGATCAAAAGAGTCACAACAATGAAAAATTTAATCCAAACCCTGGACAGAAGAATCCAGGATATGCAAGCAAATATAAACAAGTTTCAGAATAGGTTCTTGGCCCTGCAGGACAGAGGGCTCCCCAGCTTGCTAGAATCAGGGAAGTTACTCCCTCATGAAAAGTATATCAAGAGGGTAAGCGCTTTTGCAGCAATTCAGATTGCTGAGACACTAGGAACATCTTCAGCAGGCCCAGTGACAGGGCAAATTCTTTTTGAGAAATTAGATAATTTGTTTTTTATCAGAAATGAAGTATCACATCTGTTTGATGAGCCCCCTCATTTCTATAAGTATACAGAAGCTGATGAGACCTTAGGGTCAATTTTGAAACATCAACTTCCTCCTCCAGATACATGGCAAGATTTAATAAAGTTACTTTTGAACCAAAGTTGAGGAGTTAAATCTTTTTCTTCGGCGAAAGGTTTATATTACATATACAGATAGGCAAAAGCCATAACAGCAGGTATGAAGACGCTGAGCCAACTCAGCACAGGTACCCGACCACAACAACAGCATCAACAAGCACAGGTGGCAGAGCCAAGAAGACACATAAAATTACAGTTGCACAACACTTCATTCTACAGTTATGATAAAGCCGCACAGCTGACTCCGCAATGCAAAAAGGTCAAAACATTATCCTGACAGGAGTTAAAGGCTTTTAAGAGTCATTTATATTTGTAATAACTTCTCATCTACTCTCCATGTACGAAGTGTAAGAGATATTTTCCTCTCAGATGACTCAATACCTGAGATATTTTTATATGAAACCTCTATATATTCCCCCTCGCGTTTGTTTAGAGGGGTTGGACTTCGGATGTGGAAAAACTCTCGTTTTCTCTTCTGTTACTCTCATGTTGTAAAGATTCAGACAGCTAATACAAAGAATGATGGGATTTCTCCAAATATTGTCTCTCATGATGGCTTGCTGGTGTGTGGCTTAAAGTTGCAGGATTCCTGTGTATTCCATGGCTCAATAAGTTTTCTTGTTACCCTCTGTCATATGTATGTTTGTTATGCTTTCATTGTATCTTTCATCCTATCCATAGATTCAATATCTAAATGGCCAAGAAAAAGAATAGTTCCAAGATTTAACCTTTGAATACCCTGGACTCAATCCTAGCCATTTCATATGTTTTCTTCAGTTATGGTATTTAAAGAGTAATTCTTCAGTGCTACCTTTATTACTATATCACCTCAAGAACATGTTATTTCAGGAATTCAAGTAATTGCTCCTAAATAACAGACTTCTTTCATGCTAGTCCGCTTAAGTAAAGAATCCTTAATTGCTCTTTGCTAAGTTGTTCTTCACTTCACTCTCACATTTTATGATTTGTTTCATGGAATACACACAGGCCCTGTAGTTACAACTGCACCTAAGTCAAGATCTCAAGGGAACAACAGTCAAAGACCCCATTGCCCAATGGATTAGTTACACCTACTGACAGACTCTAAAAGCTATCAGAAGCATCCTCCCAACCAAACATAAAGAAAAACAAACAAAAATTCACTTCATAACTAGCCTAAAAACTTCACTAAAAACAGTGACAAACCTAACAGAGAGAGCCCTCTCTGACTACAGCTGGGCTAGAAGCTGTAGCCCAAAGATTGGTTAGTGGTTACCCCGGTCGTATTCCCTCAGGAGTCAAAGGGAACAACCTGGGTGTTAACAGTTTCCAAGGGTAGTTTTCATCAACCGAAAGGAGAGAAATGTAGGTTTGAAAATAAAGAGTGATTGAAATGCTAGACTTATCAGGAAAATCATGGAAAGAGGGATTGCCCACACCCAAAAAATGCAAGTCCAAAAATTTACAGCACCCACTAAGCTTGTACTAAGGGGGATGTGGCATAGAGTCTGTCCAAAAATTTACTTAGCTTTGGATAACTACCAGGCAGACCACCAGGCATCCATAATTCAAATGGAAGGTAAGTTGTCTAGTCAGATTATTTCTATTTTAATTTATCCCAATTCTAATTACAATTATATTATTTTGGAGCTTGAGGAAAAATTATAATTGGCCAAAGAATTGCATGCAAAACCATGGTTAGTTTAGTTGGAAATAAGAACAAAGACAAAAATTAGTTATTGGGTGAAATTGTGTGCATTTGAGCTTAGTGACATACCAAAAACACATTTAAATTTGTTGTCATTGGGTGCGTTTTTTATGGGAATGGACTATTGTACATGCACATAGCTAAAGTTGGCTATTTTGAAAAGGTAATTGAATGCCTAAATGATGTTGGAGAAAGAAAAACATTGTAGGGTAAGCAAAAGCCAACTTCAATGACGTTGATTACATCCATGCAAGCAAAGTGTAGTTTCCAAAAAAACTACATATTATTTTTTGTACAAATTTTCAATGATGGAAAAGCTAATGAAAACATTGGGTAAGAGGAAATTGAAGTGCTAAGGAGGTGCCTTGTGTTCCAGAAATACAAAGACCTGTTTCCAACCTATATTTTGGGACTAACTCCTCATAGTGAAGTTGATTTCTCTATAAAATTAGTGCCTAGAGCAGCATCAACGTCCAAGGAACCATATCGAATGAGTAAAAGTGAGTTGGTTGAGTTAAAGATACAATTAAAGGAGATGCTTGAAAACATGTTACATATAGCCAAGTGTATCACTGTGGGGAGCTCCAGTATTATTTGTGAAGAAAAATAATGGGACACACATACTTTGTATTGATTATAGGGAGTTAAACAAAGTGATAATCAAAAACAAATATCTGTTGCCACAAATTGATGATCTATTTGACCAGTTGAGTGGAGCAATGACCTTGTCCATGATATCGAATTTGAGGTCTAGGTATCATCAAGTGCACATCAAAGAAGAAGACATCCGTACGATTACTTTCCAGAGAAGATATGGGCACTATGAATATTTAGTGGTACCCTTTGGGCTTACTAATTCCCCCTACCAATTTGATGTGTTTAATGAACAATGTGCTGCATCATTACTTGGAAAATTTTGTGATTGTCTTCATTGATCATATATTATTATACTTAAATATTGATGAAGAGCATGAAAAGGACCTAACTGCAATACTACAACTATTAAGGGAACACAAACTTTATGCAAAACTCAACAAGTGTGATTTCTTCCAATCACAGATACATTGTTTGGGGCACATTATCTCCAAGGAGGGCATATCAATTGATCTGGAAAAGGTCAAGGCCATCATGGAATGGCTAACATAAAAAAATGTGAATGAGATTAGATCAATCATGGAATTAGCAAGCTATTATAGGAGGTTCGTTAGAAATTTCGCCAAGATCGGCCATTCTATCACATCCTTACAGAAGAAAGGAAATAAGTTTGAATGGAAAACTGAATGTGAAACAAACTATAAGAAGTTGACATAGTTACTCACTAATGCACCCATGTTGAGGGTTGCAAATCTGGACAAAGATTTTGTTATTTGTACAGATGCCTGCAAAGAAGGGCTCAATGGAGCCTTGATGTAGGTAGGTTAGGTAGTTTGATATGAGTCATGAAAATTAAATGAGCATGAGGAAAAATATGTGACTCATGACCTAAAGCTACCTGACATTATTCATGCATTGAAGACAAGGAGGCATTACCTTAGTAGAAATTTCATGCTCATGATAGATCACGGTGTACTCAAATATTCCTTTGATCAACCTAAGTTGAATGTAAGACAAGGAGAAGAAGGTTGTAGAAGCAATCAATAGAAGAATTCAATTGAATCACATGGCAACCATAATTTTTTCTAGAGTGGACCAAGTAAAACGGATCAAGCATGTTGGACAACATGATGAGAAATATCAACAAGTGTACTAGAAGCTACAATTATATGGTGAGGATGAGGGATATCATCTCACAAATGAGGGTATAGTTATATTCAAGAAAGGAATCTATGTACCAAATAATGATGATTTGAAGAGGCTTACAATGAGAGAGGTCCATGTAAATCCATATTTCATCCACCCAGGATACCAAAAGAATCTCATGACCAAGAAGAAATTTTATCATTAGCCTAGTTTGAAAAGGGTGGTTGCTGATTTTGTTACCAAATACATAAAATGGAAATAGGTGAAGGTGAGATGTAAACATCCAATAGGTTTATTACAACCCATTCTCATTATAGAATGTAAGTGGGAAGTGATCTCCATGGACTTCATCATTGAATTTCCAAGAACCTCTAGGTAGCATGATGCAATTATGGTGGTGATTGACAAGTTGAGCAAGGTGGCTCACTTTGTAGCAGTTAAATCCAACAATTTTGTTAGTGAGGTGGCTCAAATTTTCATAAAGGATATTTTGAGGTTGCATGGAGTTCCCAAGAAATTATTTTGGATAGAGATTCCAAGTTCACTTCCAAGTTTTAAAAGGAATTATTTGTAGGATTGGGGACAAAGTTGGCCTTTTAGTACAACTTATCATCCACACACAAATGGGAAAACAAAGAGGACAAATAGAATCCTTGAAGACATGTTGAGTATGTATGTGATGCACCAAAAAAATAAGTGGGAAGAGTATATTCTACTTGTAGAGTTTGCATACAACAATGGGTACTAGGAGTCTCTAAATATGAGTCCATGTGAGGCATTGTATCGAAGGCATTATAATATTCATATCAATTGGAGTGATTAAGTGAACACGGTCCTTAGTGGGCCTAATATGCTAAAAGAGATGGAGCAATAAATGCAAATAATTTGGTAGAATTTAAAGGTGGCATAAGATATGAAAAAGAGCTATGTGGATCAACATAGGGTGGATAAGGAATTCCAAGTTGGGGAAACATGTTTACTTGATAATTAAACCCAAGAAAAGTTCCTTGAATATTGGGCCATATGCCAAGTTGGCACTACAATTTTGTGGGTATTTTGAGATACTTGTAAGGATAGGACCAGTGGCCGATAGGTTGGACTTACCTCCATCATTTAAAACCCATGATGTTTTCCACTTTTCTTTGCTTAAAATATATGTACAAGATTCTAATCATGTGATTGATTGGTTTGTGTTATAGATGGAACAAGAGAGAGAATTCCAACTAGAGCCACTATGTATCCCATACTGGAGGAGCCTCACACTCTAGAATGGATCAAAAGAGCAAGTCAATGTGCAATGGAGACACTTTGGGCCTAAGGAAGCCATTTTGGAAATGGATAATTCAATGAGCATAGTATATGACTTTTTGTTTGTTGGTTGAAGCAAATGTATATAATTGTAAATATTGTACAAAGTTGTGTATATAAAGGTCCATAAATAGTATGTGTTTGTTTTTAAGCATGTTTTTTGTGTTTCATATGGACAAAGAGCACTGAGGACAATGTTCCCCCAAGGGGGAGGGGTTTGTGACAACAATTAGTTACATTTATGTATGTAAGGTAAACATTTTGTTAAAAAAAATGGGTTAAGTAATGGGACACAGATTATAGAGGGTTATGGTGATTACTTATTGGGAATAATATTAATGTACAAAAAAATTAAAATGGAGAAGTGAAGGATGCTAGCTAGCAATAAATACAGGTAACTCACTAAAATAAACAACAATTGAATTTAATAAACCCGGGTAACAACTGGACAAGTGGAAAACATTGCATTGGTTAAAAAGATCTTGCCGGCAGGAGTTACTATCAGGATGAAGCAAGAGAAAGAGAAAAATCGAATAGTTGGAAATAAGGAAACACAACAAGGAATTTGAACATTCAAGGGATAATGCAGTAGGGAAGAGGAATTCGAATTGCTAGAGGAAATGGACCAACAAGAGGAAGAGAGCTTGAAAAGAGGATATCACAGGAAAAAACAAGAGAGAGACGGAGAGTTGGAAAAAAAGGGAAGAGCACATGCATTTATGGAGGACAGAGAAAATCAAATGCCAAGGAAGAATGGACAACAAAAGGAATGAGGTTTTTCAGTTGGTAAGGGAGAAAGAAGAAATCACCAAGTGAGGTATTAATTACCTCTCCAGGTCCCATTGGAAAAGAGAGTAGAGATGGTGTTTCTTAGAAAATCCCCGAGGGATGGGGTGGATGAATTAAGCTTGGAAAATTCCTAGACGATTTTTGGATGTTTCCTTATTGTATTTGATGTTATTGTGAGTTCTAGAATCCTTGAAATTGGGTGGAACCATAGTGTTGAGTTTGAAGGGTGGGGATAGTTGGTCCCTAGAATCCTTGTGCACTTTGTTGATTTCCATTTGGTTGGTGGGTGGAGGTGAATCAATCTCTAGAGTCCCTGGTTGAACTACTTGATTTGTTTAATCCTATAGAAAACGATCCATCAACCTCTCGAATTTGTCTTAGGGTTGACAACTGCAAGTGAGACTTGGTTGTAGTTGTATATGGTTTGGTGGAGAGTTATGGTCCCATACTCAGTTGCCCATTAGTTTTGAGATAAGTATCTCTCATATTCTCATGAGAGGAGAAATACACACACACACACACACACACACACATATACATATATATATTGTTGGTCTAAATATGCTATTATTGATGGCATGGTTTATGATTTCATTGTCTATATGATTGACCAATATGTTGTTGTCATTGTTTTAAAGGTAATAATTATAGGACTATGCATGTTTACTGTGTGTAAAATTTTGGATTACAAGTTACATGAGGATGTGAATGAGTAATTTCATGAGATGCATGGTTTTACACTAACATCCTAGATGCGGGGATTATTTAATTATGATGGTGATGGGTTGCATTGGTAAAGTGATTGCTTAGTAGTATCAATGGACATAGTTGAATGATTGGTAATCTTATGTTGATTGCATGTTTAAATTGTCATATAAGTTTTGGCAGACTTGTTGCGTGCTAATTGGTACATTCACGATTGAAGGGAAGGAGAGTATTGATGCCTTCCCTTATAGTTGCATTTTGTAATTTAATTAAGCATGCATGAGATGATGAGTCTCATTCACTTGATTGCTCGGCTGATAGGGTTGTTGAGCCAAAGAGAGAAAGTTTTATGCTTTGTTATAAGCTGTTACAAATCCCTATATTTTTTGAAGAAATTCACTTAAAAATGTGTTATCGGGAATAGTGTCCACTTGGATGCTACTATTCCCACTAAGACTGGTAGCTATCTTAGAAACAAACAAGTAATGTCTACTTTCATTTTCCTTTATGAAAATAGACAAGAGGGGAACTAAGGGAGACCAACCTTAGTCTTGCGCCTGATTTCCTCTCCTTCCTAATAGAGCTTTGCCGCTTCTTATTTATCTACCCAGCTTCAAAGAGCACCTATGGAATCACATCAACATAATACTATCAAAGAACAAAGATATATATTCATAAATAGCATAGGACCAGATGTGTGTTAACCATACAAATGTATATATATAAACAAGTACACAAGAATATGGAGGAAAAATTGAATAGCTTTATTAAGATGAAAAGTAGCAAGAGGATTACAACCATATGTTCTGACCTAGCATCATCCTCCAGCTAGGAAGCCCTTCTTCGCCTCAAGCAAAGCTTAGATCACCCAACACTATGAATGTACACCAGAAAACCAACAACACTTCTCTATAAGATACAAAATTCCAGCCTCTGGATCTCTGTGATGAGGGATCCATATATAGATGATTATAGGGAGGTGAGTCATCTTTTGGGGTCTTGATTAATGTCTTCTCTCTGATAGTTCCTGCTTCCACTTGGAGAATGATGATCTCTTACTCATCCCTGGTCGAAAATAGAGAGGCAAGTTTCAGAGGGGAAGCTTCTGGAAGATTCCATGATCTTCCACCTCGCATTTTGTCCCTGCCATTTGTCCATTCCCAACCATCGCACCCTACAGAGGAGAAATTCAGTATGCATCACACCTTGTACACTGGGAAGGTGATATGCATCGTACCCTCTGCACTGGATTTTCAGTATGGTCCAGTTTTGACCATTTATGAGCAGTTTTTAGTGGAGAACTTATGGGAGATAATGTAATCAGCTGACCTTGTTCCTTTAGGAAGTGAAGCAACAATTTTAGGGACTTAGGAGCCCTCATTTTATGGACATTTATGATTGGGGTTGAAGTGCCCAAAAATGTCTATAACAGTTGCCCCCTAAAGCATGAGGTCGTTAATCTTTCTGATGTTGGGTGAAATGCATTACTATGAGGATCCGAAGCTTTTTCGAGCTGGGAGGCGACCTGTAATAAGATACAATACAATAGATTATTTTGACAACATTTTTTCATGATCTAGCTGAGGTGGGCATTCCCATGCTCAGCTTTATAAATTCATTTTCATGTACATAGGACAAACAATCGTTTGTGTGGCAGACTGATGATATGGACTCATCATCCTTTCATTTGGATGATCATCTGTTCGGCAATGATGTACACTCAATGTCTTTATATTCCTGAATATATCGCAACTTGAATGGATGAAATTAGATCCGGGGTCTTCAAAACGTGTTCAATCTTCACTCGGAGTATAAGCCGATCCATGTGAAAAATGTTCTGGAGTCGAACATGGAAAGACATCGCCTGATTACCAGCCAATGATGTAAGTTGTTAACAGGCGCGAGAGGAATCACCAATAATGACAATGACCCTCAAGGTACTACAGTACAATTCACGTGGTGTGAAACAAGGACTTGGTATCGAACACCACATAAAATCTTTCGGTAGAAGGCCATTGATGTAAACCTGTCGCCGAAAGTGAGAAACTTTCCATTGAGGCATGCAAGCTTCAAAGTACTAAAAGGGTTGTTCCTAAGTCAACTTCTTGGATAATGAGCTGATGTCAACAAGAAGTGACTCGTCATCGGAGGGACTTGACGAATCCCACATCAATGACACGAAACGAAGCAAATGATTTTGGAGGTAAAAACAATCTGACGATACAGGGTTCGAGGTGGCGGTCATGAAGGAATGGAGCATGAATGTATTGTAGTGGGTGAGACACAGGCAAATTGTTTGAATGACTTCTCTTGAACATATTGGCGACACTGACGATGGATTGGTAGAGTTAACCCCAAAGATGGATGATGTGATGGACCAATGGTGATGACCAGTGAACGGAACAACCCAACCCGGCATGGATGCGAAAGGAAAGTGTCATGTTCAAGAGAGACTTGCTACCAATAAAGCTTTTTCAAGTTTTCTTCCCAATTTTCCCCAATCATTGCTGACCAGTACCTCTTTATTTTTTCAAGCTTGAGGAGGATAACATATGCTTGTTCTATAATCTGCCCTTCGGGTGAACCTGTCACTATATTTTAACGAGCCTAGCGATAGTGAAACTCGTTCTCGTCCATTTAGACCAGTTTGTCGCTATTTGGTTTTAACGAGTTTAACGACAAAGATAACTCGGTCCCTTTCAATTTTAGAAAGTTTGAAAGAAACGAAAAGGAGACTCCAACGATTCTTTTTCCTCATGTAATCCCTTAAGTCCGAAAAAGCGTAAAATAATACAAGGGATGAATTTTCAATAGTTTTAACGAGCCGAACAAGACAAGCGCTCGATCTTTTTGTGTAATAATCCCTTAGGTCCAAAAAGATTAAAATCTAGAGGAGGGATAGCACTTATGATGACTTTAACAAGCCGTAGAGGCCAATCGCTTGGCAATCTTTTCATATTTTATGAGTTAGTTGAAAAGAGCTTAAAGGAGACTCGTTTTCGAGGAACGAGTGATGGTTTCAGGTAGCAGCTTATTCCAGGTAAGATTTGGAATTTTCCAATCATGGCAGTGTCACAAGGATGGCTAATAGAATCACTCTTTGTAGATGTTCCTTGAAGGGGTAAACAATCACATGGGGGTGAATGATCGGTTAAAAACAGAGTGGAGGTGATGATGAGAACATGACCAAGGCTCAAAAGCTGGTGATAAGGCATTCACAATGGTTATTTACCGGTTCATTTTTTAATGAGCTTAAACTCTGGGGGAAACATTTGCTCATGACTTACGTTTATTTTTTAACGAGCTTGAACTATGTGCTAAAAATGCTCGTGGCGGGTTTATTTTTTAACGAGCTTGAACCTAATGGTAACACTGCTTGCCAGTCGTATGATAAGGATGTCTCATTCAAGATGCCATTTTGAAGGGGCTTACATCTTATGAAGTTTTGCCCCGAATCCTTTCTTTATGCAAGCTAGGAAATGACCAGCTTTACAGGTTTAAAGGGTTAGAGGTCCTACAAATTTAAAAAATAAATGTTTCTCTTCGCTTGCATGCAGAAAGGTTTGCATGCCCCCAGGTATAGCGAAAAATTCCCAGGTTACCATGAAAGTTCCCCGCAAAGCGGACCAAATTCTTTCTTGGCGATGTCTACCAAAATAGACAAAGGGGAGTGGTGCAACCGCATGCCACTCAGCATAACCTTAACAAAGGTATCTTATTCCAGCCCAATCCCATTCATGTGAGGACGGGTGTCAGACTAGTCATATATCACTCATGGAAACCCACTCTATACCCAAGGTTTCTCTGCCGAAACAGACCAGGGTGCATGCCCCTTGGGTTTCAGTCACATCCCCCTGAATCACTCGCGCTCATCAGGTGGACGGATTGGAGATCGATGAGACATTCCTTGCATGAAAAGACCATTTAGGGATGGTATTTGACTATTTGCGATGTGTGAACCAAGGAATGACATTTGGTCCACAAGCTTGACCATTCTGCCTTCATGCGGAAAACACATTACTCTAAAGAGTGAGGAGACGATGGCTCCCATGCAATAAATATAGTCATGTCCAAGGGGTAGATTATAATCCAAGGGTCCTTGAACTACCATCACATTCATGTGAACAGTTTTCCTTCTCAAAGTAATGGGCACATTTGGAAGGATCCCTAACGGTCGATTGGTTCCTTTGTCGAAGACTGTCAGATTTCTTATTTCAGGCAAAAGCACTGGCAAACCAAGCGCTTTCTAAGCAGTTGAGGAAAGGATACTCATAGGAGCCCCTTCATCGATGATGGTACCAGCCATAACCATTCTGTAAGCTTGTACAATGATTCTGAATGGTACACTAACTGGTAAATGAGGTCTGCCTAGTAGATTCCAGTCGAAGGAAATGACTAGGTTGCTTGGTGGTGGGGCCGAATAGATGACTGGATATGACCCTGATGAACTTCCTTCCTGCGATAAAGGAACGGGAGGACTGCCCCCAAGTTCATCTGAGTCTGTGTTGATGAAAAGAATTTGAACGGTGTCGTTCTCTTTCTCTTTAGTGATGGTATCATTCGAAGATGAGCACTCTGAAGGCAAGACCGGGTCCACTGCTGTCTCGACCTTTTGACTTTCGTCTGGTATGGATTTAGAGGGTTCATTTTCAATGATATATGCTTCGGCTGACCACAATGATGGGCTATCTGGATTTTCAACTGGTGGTGGAGTTGGCAAGAGTTTTTTATATCTAGGAGGGAGCCGTAGTGGTGAAGAAGGACGGTCATCCAAAGCTCTTTTAGCTTCATCAAGGAAGGGACAACAGTGGACGACGCGATTTCCTTCACACAATTTACAAGGAAATCTGGGATTCCTTTTCTATCTAGGTGCTTCACTTTCACTGGTTGATGGTGTGCATTCAACATGATCATCAGAGGTTGACGCCACCAGATTTTGCAAACGAGGAGACCAGTCCCTTAAGATCTGCGGGATGTAGGGACAATCTTGGTGATAATGGTATCCATTGAAAATGACACAAGGAGATTTAGGTTTAGACGGTGCGGTGTGAGGATTTTCGCTTGATGACGCTTGGTTGCCCCCTTTCGATTTTGGTTCCTTTTTCTTCTTTTCCTTTTTCTCTTTCTGCTTCTTCTTCTTCTCAGTTACTTGATTTTTAGCTTTATCAGCTTTAACAAGCCAAGAGGAAGGAGGAGAGGGAGAATCAAACGAAGTAGAAGGTTGGGAGGCAACTCTAGTGTCATCTAGTTGCTGACTTGACTGTTCAGGAATTATGGGATTCTGAATGACAGAGGTAGAGAAGAGCCAGACATGCAAACCAATTGTCAACCCTGGAAGTAACAATGTGGCCATATGGGGTGCACCAACATCTCCCCAAGAGGAGAAGGGACTAGGATTTCCTCCAAGGGGAAATCCTTGGTTGGTAGACTCCATTTTCTCAACCTAAATACCAACGAGGGAATTTGTGATGTTATTCCGATTAAAATAAATTTTTAGACGCTTTGACACAACTTGTTTTTTCAATTTTAAAGAGTCGAGAAAAAACAAAAGATTACTCTAGTTGCCTTCGATTTTTATTGAGCGTGAAGTGACAAGTGCTCAGAGGACCTTTTCCATTAATGAGTTTGAAAAGGAGCAAAATGGAATTCTCTGGAGATCTAGTCAGAGAGGATTACCAATCCAATCGCAAAACTGCAGAATACTTTTTACGGTACAACAGTCAATATTCCTGAATGATGTGTTCAGTGCATTGCGATCGATAGGGCGGCATACACAACTTCCTAAGGATAAAGGATGCAGCCTATTGTGGTCTCCCAAAATATAATCGACGGTACGTGGGAGCACAAGTTTGTACTGGTACTTGTCATCTCAGAGTGGAGGAATCACCCAACCAACAGTGAAAGCAATAGTTACCAGGTTTTATGACGCCAGAATACGTCTCTAGCCTAGACCTCCAAATGTTGTGCGTTAGGTTCCAAAGCGTTGTTAGATTCATTAAATTTATTTTAAGTTGATCTTGCTTAAAAATTTTCCTTTCAAGTTCCCCGTGTGATGTGTATATAATTCGTAAAATGCAGTCTAAGATGATAAACAAACGTTTAGTCTTCTTTTGGCAATGAAAATCCTAGCTACTAAGGAAAGAAAGTTAAGAATATTTCTGCAATGAGCACAGAGCACACGCTAAATGCACTGTCCTAAATCAACCAAGCAGTCAAAATGCAAATGCACACGCATGTATTTGTTTTTAGCCTTCTTAATGTATGAAAGATGATAAGAAAGCTATGTGCAAATCTGAATTACTTTCAAAGCAACAATACTCAACAAATTTCTTTTCAAAATGAAGTGAAGGTAAGAGAGACACTTTGCGATTTCGAAATGAAAATTGCTTTTCGACACTTTAAAAAATACTAATTCAAATCATATGCAATAGTAACTGTATAATCCACTATCAAGAACAATGAGATTATCTTCTAAAACTGAAAATGACAGCTATCACACTTTTATATCCAAAAATGACAGTTTGACTATGCTACGTTTTTGCAAAAGAGAATTGAAAATGGCGCATAATACATAAGAACACTTACAATTATTTGCACTAAGGAGGTGGAATATTGTAAGAAAAGGGGGCTTTCATAGAGATACACTGACTACAGACAAAAAAACTCCTGAATAGGACTGAAAACAGTGAGAAAAAACCACAGTCTGAAGGTAAAGTTAACCTTCCCTGACCATCGCACCTGTCACACTGTGAATTCATTATGCAGTGCACCTACTGCACTCGGGAAGTGCGATGCATACAGACTGCCTTGAAGGCAGGGTGCGATGGTACCAGTACAAGACTTTAAACAAGTTTTTACTCACAATTTGCAATTTAGTTCAGGGCTTTAGGTCAAGTAAGTAATGTTCAGTATATGTAAAATACATGGGTGATCTAAAGAGGTTACCAGAGCCACCACTTAGGGCAATTGAACTGTTTGCAGATCGATTGTTTAATTCATAAACAAAACACGGAGATAGACTGAAACAAAATTGATCTACTTTGCATTTGTATAACAAATGCAGTTCGAAGGCTCGCTGGCTTGGCTTCAGGCTCCATCTGTAAGTTTATAAAAGAAACAAAGATAGATAGGCTAACAAACAATCTAGTCGCTCCCCAGTATGGTCGCCATTTTTTTACCGGGAATAGTGTCAACTCGGATGCTGTTATTCCCACCAAGACTGGTAGCTATCTTAGAAACAAACAAGTAATGTCTACTTTCGTTTTCCTTTATGAAAATAGACAAGAGGGGAACTAAGGGAGACCAACCTTAGTCTTGTGCCTGATTTCCTCTCCTTCCTGATAGAGCTTGCCACTTCTTCTTTATCTGTCCAGCTTCAAAGAGCACCTGTGGAATCACAGCAACATACTACTATCGAAGAACAAAGATCTATATTCATAAATAACACAGGACCAGATGTGTGTTAACCATTGAAATGCATATATATAAACAAGTACACAAGGATATGGAGGAAAACTTGAATAGCTTTATTAAGATGAAAAGTAGCAAGAGGATTACAACCATATGTTCTGACCCAGCATCATCCTCCAGCTAGAAAGTGCCCTTCTTCACCTCAAAAGCAAAGCTTAGACACCCAACACTATGAATATTACACCATGATAACCAATAACACTTCTCTATAAAATTACAAAATCCAGCCTTCTGGGATTCTCTGTGAAAGGATCCATATATAGATGATTTACAGGTGAGGGAGTCATCTTCGGGTCTTGATTTAGTGTCCTCTCTCTGTATAGTTCCTGCTTTTCTCATCTTGGAGAATGATGATTCTCTTAACTCATCCCCTGGTCGATAATATAGAGAGGTCAATGTCAGAGGGGAAATTCTAGAAGATTCCAATGTATCTTCCACCTTCGCTTTAATTCCTGCAATTTGTCCATTCTCGACCAGTCACTACCCTACAGAGGAGCAATTTAGTATGCATCGCACCTTGGGTTACTTGTGGAAGGTGATAATGCATGTCACCTCTGCTACTGGGTTTTCAATTTATGGTCTCAATTTTGACCATTATAAGCAGATTTTTAGTGGATAAACTTCTGGGAGATTGATGTATATCAGTTGACCTTGTTCCTTTAGGCAGTGAAGCAACACTTTTAGGGACTTAGGAGCCCTCAGTTTATGGACATTTATGATTGGGGTTGAAGTGCCCAAAAATGTCTATAACAAAATGCTATTGATTTTCTATGATGATTATGACTGATTGTTTCTCAAGTTTGTGCATAAATTTCTTATGAGTTTAATGGTCATAAAGTGCTGGAAGCAATGCTTGAAAACCTTACAAAGTTAGAAAAAGGATAGATTTGTTGAAGTGCTAGAAATTGCTAAAAAATTAAGTTAAAATTGAAGTTTTGTATAGCAGGTTGGCTAGGTTGGAGGTCGGTAGGTTGACCAAAAGGTCATACCTCTAGTAGGCTACCACCCCAAACCATAGTGGGTTGACCTAACTCTCCATGACCCAGAGGATGAGAGGTCATAGGGTTGGGGATTCGGGGGTGGGGCCAACCCCAACCCAACGTAATACAATGTCGAGGAAATTGGGTTGACCCTGACATAAGTCAGAGGTAGAGGGCCTAGCCCAACCTTTTTAAATTATAAATGCATCACCACTAGGAAAGGGTCGATCCAAAATTCCATTAGGATGTGTGTCTACCATGTGGGCTCATCCACAATGGTCATGCATCAAATGCCATGTCGGTTCGTCATGATAGAGTACAAACTAATCACCTACCACATGGACCTTTGTGGGGCCGCCACATGGAGGTCATGATGACGTGGTGAGGTGATTATGGTATATCTTTAAAGGGCCTTATCTTTTGATCTATAAGTCAGATTGAGGTGAAATTTATATCATTGGAATCATCTCAACGAGACAAATTCAAAGATGTTGTTCATTTGAAATTCTAGAAATTTTCTTAGAAGTCAAAAATTTTAGATACCATTCCCATAGTTGTACCTTGGGAGCTAGGTCATTAAAGTAACCACCTCTTTCTAACTTTGGCTGGGTTTATGGGTTAGGAGGGGTGTGTTTACACAATGTATGTTCCATGGGGCCATATCAATGTTAAGATAAAGTAAAATATAGTCACCTAGAACAAGGCACTTCATAGAGGACCTTCAATAAAAAACCACTTGATGCACCAATATGTGATATTTTTCTCCACCTTTTGGTATAACAAGAAGGTGATCTCTTGTGCCATAATCATTAGGATTTAGGATAATATCCAAACACATTCATACTTTATTGAATACAATAGCTTAAAAAGGTAGGATCTGTATGATATCATTTTCATGCCTATCACTCAGTCCATTAACGGAGTGGACCACCTTGGAGAAGGCCATTGTAAGGCTTAAAGGAACTAAAATGGAGCCATTTATAAGAACATAGAAAGATGAGTAACTCAAACATCCTTCAATCCAATTAATCAAAAGGAAGCACACATGTTGTGTGGGTTAAAATGAGTCTAAGAAATGACCACCTATTGTAGTGGCTAAAACCACCCTCCAAAACTTTTTCTTAGCCTATTTTGGAGCCTCCCTACCAACTTTTCACATCACTTTGTATTGCTTCATCAAGTACTCAAGATTCAGTGTTTTTCATGCATAAAGGAAGCCTATCGATCACATTTGATCCATTCCCCTCACAAGCTGCTCACTCGGACTTGGTCCAGTTGCAAGCTAAGCAGCTTCCCCTTGAAAATTGCACATTTCTAGACGGAAACCAACCTTCCCTCCAAAAATTGTGCAATCCTCTCTGACAGCCTGTTGTGCTCCAAGATTGCGCAATCTTGCCAGCCAACCCTGCCAGCGGGATTTGGGCAAATTTTCCCTGCAACAGGTTGTTTAGCCCAGGATTTGCACAAATATGGGTAGCAGTCAGCTGCTCTACATAGAAATTGCGCAAACCTCCTGGACAGCCAGCCCAGCTTCCAGCCAGGAATGTGCATTTTTCCCAAGCAATTGAGCACTTGCATGTATGGATAATCCGGTTGACTAGTTCCACTTGGGACTGAGGAAACTTGACTTGCATGCATACATGACTTGATCTTCCTAGAATAGCAAG
This sequence comes from Pinus taeda, assembly GCA_000404065.3. Taxonomy (NCBI): domain Eukaryota; kingdom Viridiplantae; phylum Streptophyta; class Pinopsida; order Pinales; family Pinaceae; genus Pinus; species Pinus taeda. Next base: position 28,442 of record APFE031140734.1, read on the forward strand.
AGACAACATGAAAAATGCATCCCATGATTTAGGGAACTATTTTTAGCAGCCGAAGGTTACATGCAAAGTTGTTTTAGAAGTTTCCCTCCAAGTGTTGTTTTTTCCTAGATTTGTGGCATGTGCGTCATGAGACAAAAATTATTTATTCGACGCATCAGATCTCATTCATTCACATCAATATTGGATCTCTGACATCCCACAACACATCCAAGACTCTTCGACACATCTAGCTCAACTATTCTTGAGTAAGTGGCCTCAACTTGTCTTTTCCAGCGTTTTTATCATTGTTTGTGTATTCACTTATGTGAGCGTTTCTTGCTTGATTTCTTTGAATGCCTAATGTCATTTACATGTATTCTAGCTTTTCCTATCTCTATTTCAATTTTTGTTACTATCTCATTGTTGTCGCTTGCATGAAATTGTTTTGCACGGACGTTTGCCCAACCGATGAACTGCCTCACCCACATGCATCTTGATATGTTTTTGAATTTTCATTCATGTTTTGCATGCATTGTCAATCACTTCAGCTATCACTTAGTGTCACCATGCATTTACTGTCTTATTTCCTTTCAGTTGCCCATCGGAAAGTGGGGCCAACTTTGGCC
>APFE031140739.1:0-15584 GCA_000404065.3 Pinus taeda
ATGCTAGGATGACCTCCATTGATCTGGGATCAATATGAGTGGTTTGAGACACTCTCTTGTGACATTGATCTGGGATCAATGAAACTGATTTGGGATCAGTGTGAGTGGTTTGAGACACTCTCTTGTGATATTGATCTGGGGTCAATAAAACTTACTTCGGGTCAGTAAGAGTGATGTGACATACTCTCTTCAGATGAAAATGACTTCGGGTTAGTAGAGAATGGTATGAGACATTCTCGATCAATTCTTCTTCTTCATGGTTCAGCAAAGCAGAGCAGAGCAGAGCTCAACAGATCAAAGCAGAGCCCAGCAGATCAGAGTAGTGCAGGGCATTGATGGCAGAGATAGTACAGTCAGACACATGGATCAACGGATGGAGTTCTCCTTAGTTGAGAGGGAGTGTTAAAATTGGCAACTAGTGCCAAACTCCATGTGGGTCATCTTATTTATGGCAGCTGATATTTTTCTTGGATCCCTCTCATCGAGAGGTGTAGGATTGATGTAAAGATCATCCGATTCCGATAAGTATTCATGGAGTTATGAATTATTTGCGTTATAAGACAATTCGTCAAAGTCGGCCAGCGACCAAATAAACCCCACATGTGCTCAACGTTTTAGTATAAATAGAGGTGGCCTTCAAGTCATTTCAACACACTTGGGATCTCTTCCTCTCTCTACTTGTCTTTGGGTTTTAGTAGGAGGATAGATCCTAGGGAATAACATTGCCCTGATCCAAAGGGCAAAAAGCCGAAACTATCGGAAAAGTTGGAACTGCCGAAAAAGTCAGAACTGCAGAAAAAGCCAGAAAAGCTGGAACTGCCGGAAAAGCCAGAAAAGTCGGAATTGCCAAAAAAGCCGGAAATGCTGGAAACCCGGAACTGCCGGAAAAGGCAGAAAAGTCGGAACAACCGGAAAAGTTGGAAATGTCGGAACTGCCAGAAAAGCCGAAACTGCCGAAAAAGTCGGAACTGTAGGGACTGCCGGAAAAGCCCAGAACAACTGGAACTGCCAGGAACAACCGGAACTGCCAGGAACAGCCGGAACTGCCAGAACTACCAGGAATTGCTGAAATAGTCAGAGCATCTGTCTCCAAAGGAGAGCAGCATGCAAGGGAGACCTAACTAACATTGGGACAGTTGTATGGTACTTAGCAGCAAATACACCAAGCATGCAATGTTACAGCTAGCATGCAAGGGACAACTAGCATGCTAAGGACAACAAGCATGCTAGGGACAACAAGCAAGCAAGGGACAACAAGCAAGCAAGGTGAAGCCAACACATAGGTCAAGATGGCAACATGGTGCAGCAATGGCACATAATGCAGTACAGTGATGGGTATAGTCCTGATTAATGAAGCGTGATGAGATGCAGTATAGTGATGATGGGTGCAGCGCGGTGAGGTGCAACATGATGACGAAATGCAGCACAACGATAGGTGAAGGAGTCACCTTGGAGAATTAATTGAAGTAGCATGTCTTCAACTGATCTCATGTATCATCTTCTTAGACATGATCTATGCTCTTATCTAGATAAGTCAAAGTGTTGACTTCTGTTGTAAACGTACTCTCTCTCTCTCTCTCTCTCTCTCTCTCTGCTGAACTATTGAAGAACATATAAGAAGAATTGATCAAGGGTTTCCCCACATTTGGGTTTGTCCCTGGCTAACGCCACGTCTTGTGTCCTCTTGTCTTGGCTTGTCTTCTGCGATTTATGTTTATGTTCTATCTGCAGTTTACTTTAATGCTGATGTGATTTCTAATCTGGAAAAGATATGGAGCTAACTGTGAAAATTGAAATAAATTGCTCTAAGCATAGAACATACCTAAGGCCGAGTTTAAGTCTTCTTAACTCTTCCACCAGGTTCATGAGATATGAACGTATAAACTCCTTTTACAAACCCGAGCTTCACGTTTCTTATCCCTTCGATTAGTTGAAGGCCAAATGGAGGAGATATGTTGTTTATTTCTATTCAAGCCCACATTGAACCGTCATGTCTATAGGAGGGGGGCCCAACATGCTTTCAAGAGGAGCCAACTTGAGTATCAATTATAATACTTGTTTAAATTTGTTTTAGGGGCCGACCTTAGTAATAATACTTTTGGCAGAATTATTCTTCTTTCTGTGTCATTGTTCTTCATTTTTGCGCCCACACGTTTCTTCCATATATCAATTAGGATCCTAGCCCTCTGAATCTCCTTGTTCTTGTGATTTTTCAGGTGGTTTACAGATTTCGCAACATTACATATCTTCGGAGCATCCAGATTTACATGTAGCCTGTCAAGTGTATGTTGCAATAATAACAGGAGTTCTTGAATCTTTGACAACTTTGTCACCTTCCTTTGGGCTGCATCTCCAGTCTTTCCTTTATGTGCTTCTTGAAGCCAATCATCCAAAATAGGCAAGCACTGGAGCTGCACAAATTGGCTGAAACAGTCATCTTGATCGGTTGTTGCAATCACACCTACAAGGGATGTACACCACAAAGCCAAATCAATTCCTTTCTTACCATCATTACTTCTATCCAGCTTCTTTAGATGCACAAGCTGCCCAACAGCTTCTGAGTTGACGAGGCTTCCATCTTTGTTAGTGATTCTGGCAATTTCTTCGGGCCTCATAATGCACATTCTTGTTTGGAATGCCCTGTATCACTGCCATGAAAAACGCTTTGATCAGTACGCTCCCTTTTCTTCCCCTTAACTTGAATGAAGCATTCTGTTTGCTACTGAACAATCTCTCGTTGCTTGCAATCTATTTCATTTGACCTCCCAACAATCTCTTACAGTTTTGACATCAATGACAATATCTCAACTTGAAACACAACCCACATAACCTAAAATCTTATTATTTGCAGAGCAGAGATGACAAATCCAAGTCAATTATTCGACTTGCTGTATCAGATTGTAAGTTGCATCATGTTGACATGGAAAAACCTTGCAAAGAATATTGGAAGAGTTAAACAAGTTGTTTGGGTCAAAATCACACCAAGTTTCTTCAGCTTTTCTGGTTCAAAACAAAAAGTATGTTGTCGCATAAATCAGTTAAAGGGTGCTGATAAAGCAGTTAGTGGAAGCAGGTGTGAAGTTTGGAGAAGAAGATGCAAATGCTGCTCTGTTGAGCAGCTCCCTATGTTACAGGAAACTCCACCCTGAGTTGTTGGAAATGCATTTTGTAAACATTGTCTTGTGCGAAGGTCCTCTAAAACGTTCTAGTGGCACTTCAGAATTTTGAAATGCCACATCAGTCATTTCAGCTGGCATATTGACCTTCTAAGCAAATTTTTTGGTCGTTTCTGCTGGTGTGTTGGTTTTCAATTGACATCTTGGTATGAAAAATTATATTAAAGAGAAGAATGCTAATACTAATTTTATACAATTCAAGCTGAAATAGAGTGTTCGGTTCCCTTTAAACGATAACTCTTTTTTCTGGCTTTTATGTCCAAATTTAAATTCTTGAATGGTATTCTGAAATCTTATGTCTACTGGTTTCTTGTTTCTTTCACACGGCCACACATTTTTTCCCAAGCAGAACAGATCGCGAAAAACCACCGTGATTTCTTTCCCGTGATCCGTGGATGGTAAATGGGGTGAACTGTCAACCCTCACTATGGAATTTGAATTTTGGCTGATGGTTAGAAAGCCTAGAAAATTCTTTTATGGAATAATGCTATGGATCTATTGGAGGTAATCCTGATGAAGGTCAGGCAAGTATGGCTGTAGCCTCCTTTATTTTTTTCTCATGCCCATGATTTCAATTCTGTTGCAGCTTTCTGACCCATGATCTGAAAATATTGTTTAGATTTGGCAGTGCAGTTTAAGATTTTTTTTTCATGGGTTGTGTACATGTTAGTTGTATCAGTGTATTGTGTTCTTAAAACAACCAAAGAAATTTTGTTCCCTACTTCATGGCTTACTGCATATGATTCCTTGTGCTCAATTCATGTTGATATATGAGCTTTAATATAAAAGCAGCTCGACTGTTGTATTTTATATTTCTTTCTGACTTTGCCACAATCTGTGTATCTAGTAAATTTCCATTTCTTTCTTTATTTCCATGCTTTGTATTTATGTGTGATACAGCTTATGCTTTCTTGTAATGTGCTCTTTGAGGTGAAACATAGATTATTTGTAGATGGTAGATTCTTTTAGATTTCTTTCAAGAAGACCAAAACTTTTGTACAAAAAAAATATAATTGTAATAATGTTTTCTTTTTGGTTCATCGATTTTCATCCAGGCTTCCCAAGATAAGAAGAGCTTGGATGTCGGAGCAAACTTATTTGTTGGCAATCTTGATCCTGTAAGCTTACTTGCTGATTAAATGGATCTCAAAAATAGTTTTGATGAATTTCTAAGTTCAAGCAGGGGAATTTCAATTTTTGGCAATGCTTATGTTGCTTCTCTTGCAGTGTAAATAGGCATCTAATGGATGTTGTCCAATCTGATCTTTTGCAGGATGTGGATGAGAAGCTGCTATATGATACTTTTAGTGCATTTGGAGTTATTGTTACAAATCCTAAGGTCAGGATATCCCATTCTTCGATTTGATTGTTTTTTGGTTTTGATCATGAATGTCAGGATTGTAGAATTGGTGTATATTGCACTCTTAATTATATTTACAAGAAAATGGAATCATTCGCAAAGATTGCAGGACTGTTGTATTTGAGGCAGGCATTGTATGTAATGATTTCTAAGAGCACTGACATGTGCATCTCTACAGATCTTTGGAATTTTTACCTTTAGTATGTGGCCAGTCTATAAGTCAGTGCAGCAATGTTTGCTAAGCATTAGAAATTATGTAGCTTATATTTTAGGTCATCATCTTCATCCACGTTACAGTATTTGAAGTAAATAGCAGCACTTTGGATATTGTGTTATTATTATGTTTGGTGGTTATGTCAGAACAGTATCTTGACATTTTGACAAAAAAATGTACAGGTTGTTTGTCAGTAATGGGTTTAAAATTCAGTGTGAGTGGCCTTAGTTGCAAATTTTTAGCTAAAATGGTAAAGGGAATGGGAAATTCTATCATACATTTTCTAAACTTGGTGATATCCATTTATCTAAACTATAATATAAAGGAAAATGCAAAAAGGCATCTTTATGTAGGTATGTGTTATACCCCTTCTTCTAGCAGTGGGCAGCCCATATGAAATATTGCATTTTCACTTGCATTTGGATGAGAAGAGCTGAAAATATGTCTGAAGTCCCTTGTTTGAATTGTCTGGAACTTGAGAAGTTTTCGTCATATATTTGGATACAAATTGCATTTATATATATATATATATATATATAAAATATATACTTGAATGCATGAAAGTTAACCTCAATTTCTAAAGAAATACAAAATACCTAAAGCTGGCTCGTAACTATTAATTTTGGGTCAGCTTAACCTCAATTTTGGATTTGTGTTCACTCACTCATTGTGGTGCTTATACTATATGAAATTTACACGACAGAGACAAAGGTACACAGATAATAAGAGAAAATATTGAGTAATGCAATGTCTCAATACATAATATGTTAGGAGTTAATTTAAGTACAACTTGTTCTATTGTGCTTTTAGTGTGTTTCCATATTGTGCCTTTTACTTCAATAATCCAGTGTTCATGATAATGTTATACATGAGTGAAAATGATTCAACATCTCCTTTATATTAATAACACTTGATTTATGTCTTCAACACTATATTGCCCCATGGTGTCTATTTAGATAGCATGGAGGATCATTTGATGAAAGATTGATTGGACTTGGTGGTTGTCTTGCATGCACAAAGAGTAGTTTTCTTTCTGCAGTTTTTGAGCATACAAGGGTTAGATAGACCATTCCATTGCTTTCAGAACATTGTTTCTAACTAAAAATGTCTTTTGTTTCATTTGAAAAGGCACATGTTTGTTCAAGATATGCTCTTTTTTCTTCAGTGATGGACAAATGAGTGAAATACTTTGTTTATAAAGTATTTTGCCTCTTTGTTCTGAGTTATTTGTAATTTCTTCCAGCTTTGTGGCACTCTCACTGATTTGCATATTCTCTTCTCTTTGTGCAGTGTTCTTAGCAAATAAAGAACAATTAGAAAGAAGGCTAAGTCTGTATCATTTTTTTGAGTTTTTTTTCTCCCTTTTTCTTTTTTGGCATTGTTTTGGCTTGGAACAATATTTTGTGTGGCATATTGTGCTTGCAGGTTGAAATTTTAAGGGAGGCTAACCTCCATACCTTTTATTGGCCCCAAGTCCTTGGTTTGGTTCTTTGCTAAGGTTTGCAACCTCTTCTTGCTATGAGCCCCTTTTCAGTGGCCCCTTTTTTGGTCAAAGGACCCATGTGGGCCTTCTTAGGGAGCTCAACTCTTTTGAAATGGGCATTCCCTTTGCCCCTCACCAAAAACATGGAGTGCTCATGCTATGTAGACCCAACCATAGAGCATCACCTTAGCTACCACGTGGTCAAAAGTTGATACCTTGTTGCATTGTTAGTGCCATTGACACTTATTACTACATACAATGTTAGCTAGAGTGCCTACCACATATTTGCGAGTCATAGTGCCATGTTATCACTTTTGCCACTTCATTTCCATGTGTCAATACGATATCACCCCTACCACTTTAGAAATCCAATGAGCATATCCAATGGCACATTCTTAGCTTGCAACAAACCTTTGGGATTGCTTTGAAAGTGTCAACAATGAACACCATGCATAGAGATGCTTCATGCAATGCAAGGTGCACAATGTGCATGGATGGCCCTTGGTTGTTTTGTGATTGATAAACATTGTGTAGTTGACTTGATTATCGATTGCTAGACCTTGTATGGATGTTCATGTGGCATTCTTCCTTGGTATTTTGGAGACCTATGGAGCTTGATGACTTCTTCATGTAGCTGACATATGGAGTTTGGTTGCTCGCTTGGATGATGCCTTACTTTGGAGGAGTGTTGGGCATCTTGGAGGGGAGTGTTGAGTGCTAGGTGGCATGGACACACTTGTTTACTTGCATGGAGGCTTGTCTTCACTTAAGGATGCTTGGGTTGAGGGGATAGTCATGTAAATGTGGTGGTCTTGGGTATATCTTGTGTTCTATGGTTGATGTGTTTGTCTTTTGATTTATTTTCCGTTGTGCATGCTGTTGATTTGGGGTAGCATCGAATGTGCTCTAGCCATGAAAATTGGTGGAGAGGCTAAGGCACATGAGATCTCCAATACCCAGAAAGGGTTTGGGCAGATTTTAAACAATTTGGGAGATATTAAAATAATTAATAATTTTAATGGAGTCCCCAAGTCTAAACTTAGGGAAATTAAAATATTAATGTGAATTAATATAAAACTGTGTTAGAATGGTCCAAAAGTCATTGGATCAAGCCAGATCTAATCTTAGCCGTTGATTAGGGACTTAATCTCTGCCGTTGATGTGTCAACGAGAAAAGTATAAGAGGAGGCTTGAGGGTCACTTGGAGAACACACCAAGAGATCAAGATTTCGATTTTCTGGGGTTGGGTTTGCTGACAAGAGTGATCAGGAGTTGCAGTTGAGGGGTAGTGAATATAGATGCAGAGAGGCAGAGATAGCACCGGGAGGTACAACGCAGTAGCCGGGGAGAGGGACGCAGAAGTAGCCAGGGGTTCACACATAGCCAACTAGGCTCACGTAGAGGCAGCTAGGAGTTGCACAGTGCTTTAGAGTGCCAGCGTAGTTGATGCAGAGGGCCAGAAGACTGACGTAGTGCCTCCAGAGGCTAACGCAGGCCAAGCCAGGGTGATGTTGGGCTAACGCTGGGCCAGAGAGAGGCTGACGCAGTCCCTAGAGGTTGACGGTTGGGTTTCGTTGGGCAGATTGGAGCTGTGGAGCTGCTGAAGTGTTTATCCGGGGTTTCAGCCGGAATATCTGCCTCTGAGTACAAAGGTACTATTGTCGAGATTTTTCTCTGTTGGGTGAGCCAGATTTGGCAACCAGATTGTATTCTGAAACTGCTTAATAAATCAAACCCTTAGATAGCTGCACCGATTTTCCCGCATTGGGTTTTTTCGGAGACATTAGTCCAAAAACAATGGTGTCACTTGTGTCCTTGTTTCTATTTCCTTTAGTTGATGATCTATAATATCAATATGTTGAGCATGTAGTTGTGTTTATTTTTAGTGTTTACATGGTAAATAACTTGTTAATTAATCAAAACAAGTAGGAAGAAATAAACCAGTAAGTACATGGAAGGTTTCTGACTGTTAGACTTAGAAACTTCAACATGGTATCCGAGCATGGTTACAGAACACAGGAGAACTGAGGACATCAACCGAGCAGAGCAACAACAACAGAAAACTGCTGTCTCGAGTGACAGAAGTTGTTCCTAGCAGAGTAGCAGCAAGGGAAGGGTGAGGGTGACGTAGTTGTTGTGTCATCAAGGTTGAGCCAGGAAGAGGTAGTGCAAAGGCTCAGGGAGGCAAAGGCAGGCTCACGTAGAGGCTCAAGGAGGCAAAGGCAGGCCCACACAGAGGCGAGGAGAGCTGATGCAGTTGGCTGAGGACGCTGGTTTGCTGGTGCCGGGATTGCACAGAGCCTAGGAGCTCTAACTTCGTGTTGTTGGGGTTTAGGAGGCTGTGGGTAAGTTGCAGAGTGGAGTTGGTGGGGTACTGTAGTCAGAACAATACCTAATATAGCAAGGCCAATGAGGAAGGAGATTGCTACCGAGGGTTTCTAGTCGAGAAATTTGGATCAGTGGTGCAGCTGCACAAACAATCAGAGTGAGGGCATCTCGACATTGGCAGAAGGATTTCCAGGAGGGAAATCGAGGCTTAGAGGGAGTCACATTGAGAACTTCCAGGAGGGAAGTAGAGGAGCGAGATGGCAGTGAACGGGGTAAGCGACCAAGACAAGCTAGACGGAGCCTCAAACTTCATAGTCTGGAAGGCTAGATCCTTATCTGTTCTAGATAGAAATCGTGTTAAGCACTTCGCCTTGAGGACGATAACTGTCCCAGTTGACCTAGCTAATAACAAAAAGTACAAGGAGGCAATGGCGAGGGCCAAGAGCATCATCCTTGATAGGGTCAAGGACCATGTGGTACCACATATTGCCGAAAAGGAAATGACAAATGAGATGTGGGAGGCCCTAAAGGAATTGTACCAACATACTTCTGTGCAGAGAAGGATGTTACTAGAAAATCAGTTGCAGTCATACCAGATGAAGAAGGGAGAACAAATCGATCTCTTCCTCAGTTGATTGAAGGAGATTCAGGATCAACTGACTTCCATAGGGGCCACGCCAGATCCAGAATTGATGGTGAGAACAACCGTGAACGCAGTCTCAGAAGACTGTGAGGTGTTTGTCCAGAGTATACTGGGTAGGGCGGCCTTTCCAGATTGGGAGGAAATGTGGACAGATCTTCACCAAGAAGAGATCAAAAGGCTAAGTAAGACGAGAAGCAATGACAAGGGGATAAGAATCAAGAAGGAGGAGGTGGATGCTGCCCTAGCATCTGAGGGAAAGCAGGAGAAATGGAAGAAGAAGGACCTCTCCAACGTCAAATGCTTCAACTATGGGGAGTTGGGTCATTATGTGACCCAGTGTCCAAGGAAGAAGAGTAAGGGAGAGGCCTCCAAGACCAAGGCTGCACTAGCAAGGGTAGAGAAGGAAGTGGAGACAAACGATAACTGTGCTATGAGTGCACACACGCCACTTGAGTGGAAGTGGGGAGGCATCAAGCTGTAGTCAGACGAACTACAGGCGATGAGGGGCATGATCCTTGAGGTACCCAACCCCTCGGATCATACTTGGCTACGAGAGCCCCGAAGAGGAGTAGTAGTATTGGCGGATGTCAGTAGAGACGGATCCGGATGGAGCGATAGACATTGCAGGATTGGCGGGACAACGTGAGGCAACAATGCGAGAAGCAAGGGAGTGTTGCACCATTGCAGGATGGCACTGAGAAGTGTGCAACAGTGTGAGATGCAGGGAGTTGCTGCAGTAGCGCAGAGGTCAGAGAGGGAGCACATGTCAGCGGTAGAGGGAGTTTCAGCATCGGGGGTGTCTCTAGCCTAACAGAGATGTTAGAGTTGGGAGATCAGTTACTTACTTCTCAGTAATTGAGTTGTAGTGCAGTAGTTAGCAGTGGTAGTGCTATGGGCAACACGATGCAGCATGATGAGAGGAGTTGCAGTGTAGATGCAATAGTGGCAGTGGCAGGGCCATGGGCAGCTGCACGAATGCAGAGGGTGTTGCAGTAGTGGCAGTGGCAGGGCCATGGGTAGCAATACAAGATGCAGTAGTGTAGATGATGGGCAACAGGCCTAACATCAACATGGACCGATGTCAGATGATTAGGGTGATACTCAATGAGGAGTATTGCTAGAGCACAGTCCTTGCTAAGAGGGAGTGTTGATTTGGGGTAGCATCAGATGTGCTCTAGCCACGAAAATTGGTGGAGAGGCTAAGGCACATGAGATCTCCATTACCCAGAAAGGGTTTGGGCAGATTCTAAACAGTTTGGGAGATATTAAAATAATTAATAATTTTAATGGAGTCCCTAAGTCTAAACTTAGGGAAATTAAAATATTAATGTGAATTAAATAAAACTATGTTAGAATGGTTCAAAAGTCATGGATCAAGCCATCTCTAATTTTAGCCGTTGATTAGGGACTTAATCTCGGCCGTTGATATGTCAACGAGAAAAGTATAAGAGGAGGCTTGAGGGTCACTTGGAGAACACACTAAGAGATCAAGATTTCGACTTTCTGGGGTTGGGTTTGCTGAGAAAGTTGAGAGTGATCAGAAGTTGCAGCTGAGGGGCAGTGAATACAAAAGCAAAGAGGCAGAGATAGCACCAGGAGGAACAACACAGTAGCTGGGGAGAGGGACGTAGATGTAACCAAGGGTTCACGCAGAGGCAGCCAGGAGCTGCACAGTGCTTCAGAGGGCCAGCGTAGCTGATGCAGAGGGCCATAAGACTGATGCAGTGCCTCGAGAGGCTGACGCAGGCCAAGCCAGGGTGACATTGGGCTAACACTGGGCCAAAGAGAGGCTGACACAATCCCTAGAGGTTGACTTTGCGGTTTCATGGGGCAGATTGGAGCTATGGAGCTACCAGAGTGTTTATTCGTGGTTTCAGCCAAAATATCTACGTCCGAGTAGAGAGGTACTACTGCCAAGATTTTTCTTTGTTGGGTGAGCCGGATTTGGCACCCAGATTGTATTCTGAAACTGCTTAATAAATCAAACCCTTACAAAGCTGCACCGGCTTTCCCACTTTGGGTTTTTCCAGGGACATTAGTCCAAAAACAACGGTGTCACTTGTGTGCTTGTTTCTATTTCCTTTAGTCCAAGATTTTTCTTTGTTGGGTGAGCCGGATTTGGCACCCAGATTGTATTCTGAAACTGCTTAATAAATCAAACCCTTAGAAAGCTGCACCGACTTTCCCACTTTGGGTTTTTCCGGGGACATTAGTCCAAAAACAACGGTGTCACTTGTGTGCTTGTTTCTATTTCCTTCAGTTAATGATCTGTAATATGTTGAGCATGTATAGAAGCCGGGAGCTGCGCAGAGCCTTAGAGAGGCTAGCGTTGTTGACGCAGAGGGCTAGAGGGCTGATGCAGGGCATCCCAGGGCTAACGTAGACTCATTTGGGGTGATGCAGAGACATCGTGAGGCAGAGAGGGGCTGACGCAGTTCACAGAGAGGCAGTTGTTGGGGTCTAGAGGGCTACAGGAATATTGCAGAGTGGAGCTGGTGAGGTACTGTAGTTAGAACAATACTTGACAGAGCAGAGCTAGAGGAGTTGTTGCCAAGGGTTTCTAGTTGAGGAACCTGGATCAACAGTGCAGTTGCACAAGACGATCAGAGTAGGGGACATCTCGACAAGCGACAGAAGGATCCAGGAGGGAAATCAGGACTCAGAGGGAGTCCAGAAGAGAACTTCTAGATGGGAAGTAGAGACCCAGAGGTGTCGAACAGAGAGCTTCTAGGAGGGAAGTATAGAAGCGTCATGGCACTACACGTGGTAAGAGACTAGGATAGACTAGACGCAGCATTGAACTTCACATTTTGGAAGGCTAGAATCTTATCATTGCTTGACAGGAATCATGTCAAGAACTTCGCCTTGAAGGTTATAACTATTCCAGTTGACCCCGATGATAATGACAGGTACGAAGAGGCGATGACGAGGGCCAAGTGTTTTATCCTTGATGGGGTCAAGGATCATGTGGTACCACATATAACCGAGAAGGAAATGATAGTTGAGATGTGGGAGGCTCTCAAGAACATGTACCAGCATACTTTTATGCAGAGAAGAATGCTGCTCGAGAAACAAATGAGGTCATATCAGATGAAGAAGGCTTAATCGATTGACACCTTCTTCAGAGGATTGAATGAGATCCAAGACCAGTTGACTGCTATAGGAGCGACACCGGATCAGGAGCTTATGGTATGGACAACCCTGAATGCTGTCTCAGAAGATTGGGAAGTGTTTGTCCAGAGTATCCTGGGCAGAGGGACTCTCCCACCTTGGGACGAGATGTGGGCAACTTTTCGACAGGAAGAGATTAGACGACAGTCGAAGATAAGTAGTAGCAACAAAGGGATCAAGGTCAAGCAGGAGGAGGATGTGGCCCTAGCATCTAAGGGAAAGCGGGAAAAGCGGAAGAAGAAAGATCTCTCCAAGATCAAGTGCTTCCACTATGGGGAGATGGGTCATTATGCGACCCAACGCCCAAGGAAGAAGAGTAAGGGAGAGTCTTTTGAGACTAAGGTAGCGCCAACACGGGCAGAGAAGGAAGTTTTGACAGATGATGACTGTGCGATGAGTGCACACACCACTTGAGCGGAAGTGGGGAGACATCAAGCTGTAGTTAGATGGACTACAGGCGATGAGGGGCAGGATTCTTGAGGGTACCCAACTTCTTGGATTAGACCTTGCTACAGGAGCCCCGATGAGGAGTAGCTAGACTGGTTGGGTGGGTAAAGACTGATGCAGATAGAATGATAGAGAGAGATACAGTGCAGGAGTCCCGAGACAGCGCAAGGATAACAAGCTGCAACAGTGCGAGAGGCACAGGAGTGTTGCACCAGTGCAGGAAGGCACAAAGAGGTGTGCAACGGTGCGAGATGCAGGGAGTTGTTGCAGTAACGCAGAGGTCAGAGAGGGAGCACTTGTCAGCGGTAGAGGGAGCTTCAGCATAAATGGGTGTCTCTAGCCCAACATGGAGGTCAGTTACTTAATTCTCAGTAACTGAGTTGCAGTGCAGCAGTGGGTAGCATGATGCAACATGATGAAAGGAGGTGTAGTGTAGATGCAACAGTGGCAGTTGCAGAACCATGGGTAGCAGTACAAGAGGCAACAGTGCAGAGGATGGTGGGCAAGAAGGCCTAACATCAACGCATGTACTGATGCTGGATGACCATAGCAATACTTAGTGAGGAGTATTGCTAGAGCACAATCCTCGCTAAGAGGGAGTGTTGATTTGGGGTAGCATCGGATGTGCTCCAACCACGAAATTTGGTGGAGAGGTTGGGGCACATGAGATCTCCAATACCCAGAAAAGGTTTGGGCAGATTCTAAACAGATCAGGAAATATTAAAATAATTAATATTTTTAATGGAGTCCCTAAGTCTAAACTTAGGGAAAATAAAACATTAATGTGTATTAATATGAATCTATGTTAGAGTGGTCCAAAAGACATGGATCAAGCCAGATCTACTCTTAGTCGTTTATTAGGGACTTAATCTCGGCCGTTGAGATGTCAACTGGAAAAGTATAAGAGGAGGCTTGAGGGTCACTTGGAGAGATACACCAGATGATCAGTCATTTTATTCTCTAGAGCGGGGTTTGCTAAGAGAGATAGAATCAGTGATCAGGAGAGTAGTTGAGGGGCATTGAGTACAAAGAAACAGATAAGGCAGAGATTGTGTCGGAAGAGCAACGCAACAACCAAGAAGAGTGATGCAGAGCCAGCAGGGGCTCACTCACGGCCACGCAGAGGCAGCCAAGTGCTGCGCAGATCACCAGAGAGGCCAGCGTGTTTGACGCAGAGGCCCAGAAAGCTGATGCAGGGACTCTTGGGGTTGACACATGCCAAGAAAGGCTGACGTGGGGCCAGCGTGAGACAGAGAGGGGCTGACACAGTCCAGATTGGGCAAGATGCTGGGGTTGCATAGCAGTTTTGTGCTGAGGAGATGCTGGAAGGATTTTCCGGGGTTTCAGCCAGGAGAATTCTCTCAAACTGTGAGGTATAGCTGCTAAGGAAATTCTTTGTTGGGTAGGCCAGTTATTGTACTTTGATATTGCTTAATAAAAAAACCCTCAAATAGCTGCACTGGTTTTCTCGCATTGGGTTTTTCCGGGGACATTGGTCCAAAAATAACTATGTTACTGGATCCGTCAAGCCTGATGGCTGGATCCGTGGATCCCCGGATCAGAGACGGATTCGGATCCGGATCCGTAGAGCTACGGATCCGTCTGTCTTCTCTCCGTGTGTAAATATATTATATGTCGGCAAAATTTTCTCTCGGTGGGTTAAAAACTGTAATTCAGTACAAAATTTTTAAACAGAAATATCAACCAACGTAAGTCAATTTCTAATGTTTATATTCTGATTTGCTTTCTTTAAATTAAGAGCATTTGCAATTATATAATTCATTAAATTATTTCTAACTTTTCCCTTGCTAATGGTGTTTTGTTTGTTTGTTTATTTACTTTTGCTTCGAGTTTCTCTGCAAGCATATAGAGAGTAGTGCATAGGGCAAAGGGCAGAGTGAACGTCACTGTTATGTATAAATATTAGCAAGGTAACCCGCAGTTCCCTTGATTGTGTGTCATTACAGTTTGATAACATTAATGACATGAATTTATTTGGTAATTTTAAAAAATTGCTGTTAAAAATATAAAACGTAATCTAAATTTCTTGCTGAGTGAGTAAAGAAATAACGATGACGATCAATTATTCTAAATTTCTTACTAAGTGAATATAGAAATAGCGATGATGATAAATTTAGCCTGTGATTCCTCTCCGATGATGATAAATTTAGCCTGTGATTCCTCTCCAAAATCAATCCAGGCAAACGAACAGTTCCGCATGTTCCATTTTAGGGTATTTGTAGACATCTTGAAATTCAAGAAACAAACTCCAAGGATTCCACATAAATTGCATTTTGGGTATCTCCAAATAAAATCCATTCACATAGATTGCATCTTGGTTTACTAAATTTATATGTAAGACGCGAGCAGAGTGGAGTTTGCGTATTCTTGATTCAGGTTTCTTTCTTTCACATTTAGTCTTCTTCCAATCCGAATAACGGTATTGGAACGAGAAAGCGTTTGATACTTTGATAAATGTGATTATTTATGTTCAATTTTTCGATTACTCTGCTTTTAGTACATAATGATTAGATCGATGATTAGTTTGGAACATATTTTTCTTATTTGCGACTCTGTGAATAAATTAATGTTAAGAAATGGATTAAAAATCCCTCGGCGAAAGTAAACTGAAGAGTTGTTGGACGTCATAAAATTTATTATTTTTACATTGAAATGTATTATTTTTAATACAATATATTATAAACTTTATATTATTTAATACAAATGTATATTATAAACTTTAGTGCAAAGATATATTATAA
>APFE031140747.1:0-26326 GCA_000404065.3 Pinus taeda
TATATCATTGTATTCAAAATTAAAACAAATTTTAATATTTTTATTAATAATCTCTTTTTAAAATTGATACCCAACGTATGGATCCTAAATTTTCATATTTATTTAATTATAGTGGATGACATCCCGAGAGAAGAGTGGTTGCTCATCTTCCCAACTTTTTATTTAATATCCCCTAAAGAGTTCAATTGGGATACGACTCAGCTCCATTTTGTGTTCAATAATGAAGTAATCCACTAGGTCACTTTTATTTTGTGTTCAATAATGAAGTCATCCACTAGGTCACTTTTAGGCAAAAGTCTATGACCATCATGGTTTATAGTTTACTTAATAGGGTTGGGGAATTTTATTTTTTTGGGAGTTTGGTCTGTTTTTATTTTAATAATAATGTTGGAGGGCCACTTACATGAAATAAATTTTATATGCAGGGCCACTTACATGGAAGAAATCTTTTGCTGTCAATTATGGTGATTGGGATTTTGACCAACATTTTTGATTGGGATTTTGACCAACCAAAAAAAGTCTTTTGTCTTATAGCATGGCTCTAACATCACTTAAAGCATACCACATGCCCTTGTTCTTAAAAATATGAAAATGTATTTTAGATTAATGTAAAAAAAGGATGATGGTTATTTTAGGTAAAGTGGTTATAATAATTTTTTTTTTTAATAAGTTTTTATTTTATTTATGTAAATGTGAAAGGGATAGGTGATAAAGTAAATATTTAGTTAATTTTTATATTACAATTGATTTTTCCTAGCCAACTTTTAGTGTTTTTGAACTTAGCAATAACATTTTTTTTACAACATTATCACACTATCTCTAAAATCAAATGGATTATTTAACTCTTGTAATCCTAGTTGTATGAGAATTCTTCCTGACATCATTGAAACTTGTCCTTAGGCATTCCCACTTTTTTGGGAGGTGAGTATGGATACAAAACACTAAAAAGTGAATGGAATATTCCTACCATGCAGGGTATTTTATGTTAACTTTTTAATTAGTTTTGAGGTGTTTTAGGCACAAGTTTCCTCGCATTTTCTGAAAAGCCACTTTGAATCTTGTTTAACCAATATGATTCTATGTTAGTTTGATGATAGCTGGGCCATGTAAATGAATCTTATGAAATATTGTATGGTTGTGTTGATGAATCCCATGGAAGATAGTTGAATCATGTTAATGGGGTATCTTAAGCAAAGTTGCTTATGAGTGTGATTGTTAGGTAAACATATGCCTATGAATGTGTGGTAAAAAAAAACTATGGGACTAAGAGTAGGTTGAAATTTTCATGAATGGTAAACCATAACCTTAGTATTTCAATTGTTTGGGATAAAGTCAATGTCAATTAATGATTAGGATGTAGCACCCAGAGAAATATTGAATAAAGACTGGAGCAATTAAGATAGGATTTTTAATTTTTATTGGTTTTTCATGTTTTTTTAAATTAAATATTTTATTAGAAAATCAACAAACTTGACCAATTTATTATTAAGATTGTTTTACAAATCAATTTTAAATATTAGGCTTAAATGAATATTATAGTCTATGTTTACTTAATCATGTAACCTAGGTCATATCCTTCATCAAGAAGATACAGAGGTAAATTTGTTATTTATTAAGTATTCATGGTGTATGGTTTATTCTCTCTTCGTCTCTCTCTCTCACGCGCACACACACACACAAATTGTGAAACCCCTATGGGTTCACTTCTCCTTGTAAACATTGTAAATGATTCCTTGTAATTATGTAGCCATAAATTAAAATGGGATGAAGTATTGGGACACAGTTGAAGGGGGTAATTGCTTGGGATTTATTTTAAATTTCTATGATAGCTAAGGAGCTTGGTAGCTATGCATTTTAATGGGTTGGATTATGCCATTAATGGGGAGTTGGATAAGAGGACAAGGGGCATGATTCCTTGGAAAAATATGCAAGCAAGAGAGGACACAAAATTAAATGGGGATAAAACGTTGTTGAGGCGTTTAGCCCAGAACACGTAAGTGAAGAGTGGGCGATTGGATTGTAATTAACAAACAAGAAAGAGGGAGACCATGGGGGAAATGTGGCATGACCCCACAAGCGAAGAAGGTTATACACACACTGGCAGAAGCATGAGGCTAGGGAAGGAGTGTGAATAGACAAAGTGGTTGAAGTGTTCATAGATTGGTCCACATAGACCATGCGGGGAAGAGAATAGTTGATTGGTTGCAATAGAAGGAAGAGGAGGCTGAGAGGCTCCTAGTCACAGTCATTCATTCGAAGGGAAAGATTCAACAATGTAGAAGGGGAAAATATTTCCTCATGAAGAGGAAGGGAACAGGAAAAAAATAGACAGAGAGGGAGAATTCAAAGGAAAAAATAGACTAACTAAAGAAGCTCAAGGGGGTTTATTGGCAGAGGATAGAGAGTAGTGGCTTACCAAGGATTAGTGATGCCACCAAGAGAATTTTTCCTTGGGACTGAAGAACCCACTGGGAAGTTTTTGGATTGATGAAGCTACTAGCTAGGAGACAAAGACACTTAGGTACTTGGATGCCGAGGAAACACCAGGTGTGGCCCTGGGCTAGGACATTGGTGCTTGCCCCTGTGCATTTGATTACCTAATTAGATGGTGAGAAAGGCAGGTTACTTGGGGAGTCCTTGTTTCAGTTGGAAGTATTGTTTTTACTTCTTTGAGCACTCCTCCTCAAGCTCTGGAATCTTTCTTGGGATGACAACTGCAAGAAGTCTTGGATACAACTTGTCTATAGTTGGGTGGAGAGTTAGAGTCCCAACCCCAATTTCCAGACTTATTTCACAAGATAAGTGTTTACTTAAACCTTTATACTTTTGAATGTGATGCATATGTTAGATGTGTTGGTTTATTTCCCATGTTATTTGATGAGGAACATTGATTCCTATATGAATGAATGTTGTTAAATGTTGTGTAATTTTTTAGGAATGGTTATTCCTAGAGGGGTTAATATATTCATGTTTGCATATGTGTCCTTAAATTGAATAATGAATGTTGGTTATTGTGTTGCTAGATTTCCCATAACACCAAAATGGATACAATTCTCCATATAAATATGTGTTGATGGTTCCATAAATTCTTCTTAATGGATAGGCTTGTGCACATAAATCATCTTGATCTTGGATAATGGTTTAAATGGCCTGTGCATGGATAGATAGACCTTCTTTATATTAAAACGAATCAGTTACCAAGCATTATCTAGTTGATGTACTTGACTAGTTTTGGGTCGTTCGAATGGTATTGTTAGCTACGGTAAGTTGAATGGTTTGGGTCGTTCGATTGGTCTTGATAGTTGAGGTATGCCAGCTAGTTCAGATCATTTGATCAGTCTTGATAGTTAAGGTAAGTTGACTAGTTTGATTTGTTCGACTAGTCTTGTTAGTTGAGGTAAGTTGACTGGTTTATATCATTCTCTTGGTCTTGATAGTTAAGGTAAGTTGACTGATTTGAGTCATTTGACAAGTCTTGTTATTAGAGGTAAGTCGACTAGTTTGGGTTGTTCAACTAGCCTTGTCAATCAAGGTAAGTCGACTGATTTGGGTCATTCAACTAGTCTTGTTAGTCAAGGTAATTCGACTAGTTTGGGTTGTTCAACTAGTCATGATAGTCGAGGTAAGTCAACTAGTTTGAGTTATTTGACTGGTAATGTTATTTGAGGTAAGTTTACTAGTCTGGGTCAATTGACTAGCCATGTTAGTTGAGGCAAGTCTACTGGTTTGGGACGTTCGACTCATTAGTCAAGGCATGTCGACTGGTTTGGGTTGTTTGATTGATTTTATCTTGTCGAGGATGGTGCACTTTGTTTTTGAATAATGGTTGACTCATGTAATTTCATGGTGAGCTTGAATCTACTTAATGTCCAATCATGAGAGATAATGAATCTCTAGGCTCATTACATTAAGTTTGATGATTATGATTGCTAGTATATATTTTCCTTATTCTCCATTATGTGTTTTATGATATTGAGATGTTATTAATGAGTATGATTATTTCTACTCATTTGCTTGGGAAATGGTTGACCTTCCCCATAAATTGTGGTCATATTTGTAGGCACAATGCTTGGGTATTTTAAGGAGAAAATTCTATAGTTCGAGGGCTAGCAATAAATTACTGAAGTTTGGGAAGTAAGAATACCGTATGCACTTTAGCAAGTGAGGTTGATGGATAAGCACAACAAAATTAATGATTTATGTCTAAATTAGGTCATATGGGTTTGGTTGGGCATGGACCATGACCCATGATTTCATTGCGGACAAGGTAAAGTCATGTAGTCGTGAGTCAAATTGCAAAGGTGTAAGTGAATGTGGTTTGAGAGGAAACTTTTAGGAAGAGTTCTAAGCATTGGAATCACTTACAAACATATTAAAATAAACTACTGGGACCCGCCAGGTAATGGGTTAGGCCAATCAGCTAAAAGGTGAGGTTCGAGAAGTGAAGTCAGAATCGATTCAAATAAATAGGCCAAGTAGTCCGGACTAGGTGACAATGCATTAATATGTTTTGGTATTGATTGGGATTGCATGGTCTATTTCATTATCAACCAAGGCTAGTAAGCTTGTGAGGCCCTTAGTGTTATATGCATAGGAGGCAAGTCCTCACACTTATTATAATGACCTAAACTAAATGCATATGGATTTGAGGCTTCAATAGAGGATCCACCTAATAACACAACGTAGTTACGTGGCACTATAACCACCTAACATTCTTGTGCGTGATCTCAGTTTCAATAGGTGTTAATTGGTTAGTTCTTCACTACTTAATTATGTATTATATATTCTTTATCCCTTACACATAAGGAATGCCACCAAATCCCTTGAACTATAACTAAAGGAAACCATACAATCAAAATAAAACTTCACACAAGATGGAAATAAAAACTCACACCACCAAAAAGTAAAACTATGCATGCTTGTAGTGGAAAGAAAATAACAACTATAACTCGAAATAACGATATTAACCTACTTGCAAAAACAATAAATAATTGTGGGAACTAGGCCATGCCCCTGAGTGGACCTTGCTCAAGGCATGACTTGTACCTTTATATTTTGTAAATACTCAACACGAACACTTAATAAATCACAAAACACATACTAGAGCACAAAGCAAATATCAAACCCTCCAACTAGTTACACACAAAATGGTCTTGGTATATTATGCAGACAGATATTAGAATACCATCATTTCTGCACTTAGAGTGCTTAAATACATATATAGGATAGTCTAAAATTAAAAACAAAAATAGTTTGTTTTTACTAAGTGAATTGATCAACAATGAAAATAGAAATTGTTTATCATCTATTTATCAATTTTGATCACGGTCTGAACGAACTTTGTTATCCTTGACCTCAAATGGATATATTCTACTCAACCACCCTATAAATTCTCAGAACTAATCACATCAAATAGTTCAAATTGTCTTCACGGACTTGTAAGCTTATAGGTGTTGCAAGTAGTTTCAGTCTTCATAATGTAATACAAATATGCCATTGATGTATTTATTATATTCATTATTACTATTTATTCAAAACATGTTCTTCATGCTTATAGGAGAAATTGATTCAAAACAAAATTTAGACTTGTTGTAAGAAAAAGGAAAGTTTATTTTATTTGAGTCAAAGAGTGAAAATGTCATCCACAAGACCAAGTCACCCCTACTTAGTCAATTCAACCTAAAGAGGTAGCTATTTGACCTCTTGGACATGTCTAAATACAAGGTAGTTGGACCTTAATCATACACTCACATATTCACATCGATTTATGTGCAAGATGAAGAAGAAAACTAGTTGAAGCCAAATGAGAGAGAGAATACAAACTGATTTTTTCCCTAGTTTTATTCACACGTGTGATTCTTCCTAACGAAGATTATGTGCTACTATAGGCCCGGAATTTGAGGGGCTGAAATTTTAGGAGATGACTAGATTTCAAAGATTTGACCAGCATTGACTTATGTTTTTTGAATTTATGGTCGGAGAATCCACAGTAAGAGAATTTTTACACCAACGTTTCGAATCCCAAATGGGATCCATCATCAGGGAAAAGAGAAAGATGATAAAGATGATAAAAGGAGAGCCAGAAGGAGGAGATAAATACTCAAGAGGGAAATAATAAGGAAGGAACAGCACAGGTCGGCCAGGGAGATTAATAATGAAGCTTAAAATTAAAAATAAAATAAAACAATAATTTTTATATAAATTAATATCATTTTAAATTAAGACCTAAAAACAAAACTATTTAAATAACCTAACACTTTATATTAATAACTAAAAACTTAATATATATATTAAAATTAATAATATAAACCTAATAACTATCTAACACTAATATTATATGCCTTAATACTTTTTAGGGCTTAATCTTAATGAAACCTTCCACTTATTATAACGAAATTTTTTATTAAATCCATAAAGCTTAGTCTAATAATAGAATTTCATAATAGTATTAATTCTTTTTAAGCCTTTTAATATTATAATGGTTTTAATATATAATAATATTATAACAAAATTTTTTTAAACTATCATGGATTTAAACTATTAATATCTATAAGACTAATAATTAATTATTATAGCTTATATATAATATTATATTATATTATTTTATCTATAATTAGATTTATTTAACTTTATTATTTTGTTATATTAAACTTAATTAGGATTAACCATATAATATATATTAATTTTATTAAAATATTCATATCAAAATCACATTACTATTTGCAAAACTTAAGGATTATATAACTATATTTATAAAACATAATCTATATAAAGACTTAATATTATATATCATAAAGTCTCAAATAATATTAACATTCCTAGAACTTAATAAATAAAAACTTATAAAACCTCATCTAAATTCTAATACCTATGTCACTATCTATATAAATTAAAGCTAATATAACCTAACAAATATCTAACTTATATAATAAAGCCTAAATTATATTAAAACCTATAATAAAGCCTAAGCTATAATAAAACATGAGAATTGAAGAGGGATAGGGGGGAAAAACTAACCTGCTAGACGACTTACCTGGGGTTGGGCTGACGTTTCTTGATCTCACTGATGAGGGGAAGCCAGCTCCCGCTGATCTCCAAACCGTTGTCTCTGTTCAGATTACAAGGATGTTTCAAGATTTCGAGGGCTTCTCTGATTTTCCGCTTCTGATACTGCTCTTCTCTTGCGATAACTGATGCGCTTTCTAGGCAGATGTGGTGTTTAGTCTTCGAGGAGTGCTCTGACTTATGTTGACTATGAATTGTTGGAGATGGCTTGGAGGAGGGTTGACTTGGGTCTTTGTGATAGTATTTGTCTTGTTCTTCGGTCTTGGATATCTCTCTTTGATCTGATTCTATAAGAAGAGGATTTCTTGGGTGTTCCCCCTTGTGGGGTTTTTCCCTGGCTTAGAGCGTAATTTCTTGTGTCCCTTTATTTCTTTGTGATCTTCATGTTTTGTATTTTTGGTAATTTCTTAATGAAGAAGATAATATAAGTAATAAGAATCCAAAAAATACTCACAAGAAATTATCAAGACAGAGAAATCATCCTAAATCCTACCACATTTGATTTCTCAACATGGTATCAGAGCTAAGGTAAAAAGAAGGCAATTTAAATATCACATTTTGTGGGCATATTTGAAGACACTCCTACAATAATTTACTCCTTCCCAAGACACACTTGCAGCAGTTACATTTGAGGACACCATTGCAACAACTATTATCCTGAGGACCATCTCTTGAAAGAAGATTTATAATTCAAAATTAAGATAGTGGTCTAAGGTCTATAACATTTGTCCAAAGATATGTCAAAAACGTTTGAGGTCCAAAATCCTTATATAAGTCCATGATCTATTCCATGGTTGAAATATGAACTCAAAGAAGGAGCAAAAGTCTAGTATGCGTAGAGGCTAAGATCATTCTTATATCCCTAAACAAAAGGATCAATATATTTTGGGAAAATGAAGGTAGAAAAAGAAGCAGAGTGAAACTTGAAAGAAAACCTTATATCTTTGATCAAGCATTGTTTAAAATAAATCCATGACATATGACCTAAGTAAAAGTATCAAAGTTTATATGACAAAAAAATGGATGAAGAATGTAATTTCAAATATTGGGAGAAGTGTTTTATGTGTACAATCTACATCAATAGTTCTCAAGTATTTACAAAGGAAAAAATAAGGAGTATACAAGACAGATCCAAACCTGTGATAAACTAAAACCTTTTGTGGTGGCATCTGAATATTTTATGGAACTATGATTTTAGAGGCACCTTCTTCTATGGAAGTCCAAAGTTTAAATAACACAGAAGTCATAATTATCCCTCTCTCAAGTGGAAGTTTATTATCTGAAGGCACATGACGCCTATTTCTATGGCACCCTAAATGAAGTACTATTCATACACGTGTTTCCATGAACACTTTGGAGATATATAGTTTTAAGGACAATACTTTGTAACATAGCCTATATAGATTCAAATTTTACTCTTTTTTCAAGTTTCTTTGCATTCTAAAACTAATCTCTAGACCGAGTCTTAGAAGGGACAATATAAGAGATACATTTATTGATGAAAAGTATCAAGGTTGATTTGAATCAATCCAAGTTGTGTGAAGTAGTGGAAAAGACCAAGACTATAGAATTAATAACTTTGTGAAATCCATGGAAGAACTAAGAAAAGATCATATTTGTGACAAATCAGTAGAAAGAATTCAAATCTTATGAAAATATGAGAGATTATTATGAAGGAGACCATGTATGACATCTAAATTTGTAACTAAATTAAGCATGGAAGACATCTCCTTGTAGGCATGAATTATGACATCAATATAACAATAACATTTGTCCATACAAAGCATTTGAAAATTTCTGACTTGTCAAACCTAAATGATGAAATAGAAGAATCTAAGTTTTGTGGAAACCTATGCAAAGATATTAAGGATGTAAAGCTCATCATATTTGTGACATAAATTCTATGGAAGAAACCAAAACTATATCTATATCTAAAGGCCAATATTGGAAGCAAGGTTTTACATCAAAGTCTAAATGATTGGAAACAAGTCTTCACTATAGTAATCTAAACTAATCAATGATGAGAAAAGTATATGATAGATCTAAATCGATGAAGAACCGAAACATTCAGTGGAATAAATTTGAACCTCTATGAACTATGTATATGTGTATCTTTGAGTCTTATGTTGCTTTGAAAGGAAGAGACCGAAAATATTATAAGTTGAGACCTTGCAAACTGTGTGGATAACTATAACAAGATATGTGTAGGTTTATAAAGCATATGTATGTGACACAAGTATGATAATAAACTATGCCATTGAAACTTATTCCTTAAAGGAGGATGAATTGCATACTAAATCCGACCTATCTATGAAGCTTGAAAGAAACTAAGACAAAGCAAGCAACCCAAAGGAATTACCTTGGTTCATATCCTAGTCTGAGATGTTGACAGATCTATGGAAGATTTGTGACATGATATTTGAATCTTTTCCCTGTAATACCAATACATGAAGTAGTCATGAATTACATCAACAAAATAGATTCACTGAAGTCTTATCTATAGTATATTGGTTGGAAGAAAAGGACACATGTCAACTAAAGAGAAGGCCAAAACATCATATATTTGCAAGGATGGGCAGGTAATTTTATAAGAGGTATGTATAATATTTGCAACTAATGACCTATGCTAATGATAGTGCATATAATATTAAGTCTTTTCGATCATGGTTAAGCTAACAATCTCTTGAAAGATATCTATGTACTAGAAAAATGGTATGTGTAGATATATAATAACTTGTTGATATGTTAAAGACTAAGTTTTTTAATTAAGAATTTAAATGAATATAGAGAGCTTGCTAATGACATATCTAGGGTTTGTATATATGTAGAACTTGCAATTTGTACGCTAATTGGTCTTTAACATCTAGGGTTTGTAAAACCTAACAAAATTTGGACTAAGAATAACCCTATGAACAAAACCCTATCCAATCATTTCTGCTATAAGAAGTAGATCTAACCCTTAATAATAATGACATCATGCTAATGTAAGAACAAGATTGGTGAACATGTCCAGTATTAAGAGGGACCTAACCTTGGGCAAAATATAAGTACTCCAAATCTCCTTGATTACTATTAATACTAATGCTATTGTATTTCTACTTTTCCTTTTTTTTCTTTCATGGTCTTCTAATAAAAATTGCAAGTCAAGGCAAAACTATCTAAACTTGACTAGTAGATGGAAGAATTAGAAGAACACAACAAAGAATGAAGACTTATCTGAATCATAATAGACATAATTGAAGAGGGAAAAAGTAGATTAAAGTATGTATCAAAGAAGACAATTAGATGGCAAGAAGTTCGCTTACCTTAGCTGGAAAGAGGAAGCTATAAGATCTTGAATGGATATAATATTAATTGAAGTTTGACAGAAAACCCAAAGAAGGTTTTGATAAAAAAGAAAAGATGATTGACATAGGGAAATATACTGTAGTAAGAATTTAAATAGTTCTAATATTGTTGTACCAACAACTGATTAGCTTGATCGAGGAACACATTGATTGGGTTGACAATCCAGAACTAGATTTAGCAATAAAAAAACAAAACAAAAAACAAAATAACAACAAAAAACAAAAATAACAACAAAAACAAAAAGGCAAAAAAAAAAACAAAAACAACAACAACAACAACAACAAAACAAAAAGAAATGAAAACACAAACAAAAGAGAGGGGTCCCTATCATTTAGAAAATGAGAGGGGAGTTGGTTGGGCTAACAACAATTGGCGATTCACTAGACGAACCGGTTATCTCTATATTGAAATAGATTAAAGAAAGAACAAAAAATAGATGTTTTAGGAGAGTGAATGCCATCAATAATCTAAGAATGGTTGTTGTATCCTTGTTTGAATTTAATTCCTTTGTTCATAAAACCTAGTTACAAGAATGATTAACAAACAAAAACTTTACAAACAAAATCCATATAGTTTTTCAAACAATCCAATAACCAATGGAATGAAAGATAGAGTGAGTAACCAAGCTAGTGATAAATATTTGAATTTAATAGCATAAGAATTGCCTCTCTTGGTTGCATGGATCCATAGCCTTGGCAGGGATACTCTTTAATCCAACTTAAATTCTAGGATCCCATCTGGCTGATTATGAATTCTTAGTTCAGCTCTCTAATTTTTTAATTTTTGGGGAAGTAGACTCAGAAGCCTCTTAAAGGCATGGATTACATGCAAATAATGAATAATTTGATTACATTTTCATTAACAATTTAAATTTGGAATCTCAAATGTCATAGACAAAAACACCACTTCCAGCAGGCATTTATATCCTTTGTGGGGATGTCTTTTCACTATTTTTACTTGAGTGATTTTATACTAGTAAAACAATACCAGAAAAGTTGATCCCATGAATGATGGTTTGTTATTCCTTATTGGAATTGTCTAGCTGATGGGGAACTAGATCTAAGTCTCCTTAAGAGATGGAATGGCATGAAAATTTTTAAAATTTGCCAACTTCATAATGGTTTTACTTTTTTGTAAAAGAAATTTGTTGACATTATCAAGGAATCTCTTAATAACATTGAATAAAAAAGAAAAACACAAATATTTTTTGTGATGATAATGAAAATGATAAGGAATTTTGAACAAAATATTGAATTGATGCTACAACAAACCAATAAGATAATTAAGGCATGAATAAATAACATAAATTTTCATATTTTCTTGAAACAATTTTAAAATGGGATTATTGATATCCATGGATGTGGAAAAAATCAAGCAATCAAAAGAAAACGAGAAAAAAGCACACTGAAAAATGCAAGGAAAAGTAATATTTACAAAGAAACGGAATCCTATGCGGGGCTGAAGAAAAATACCTTTTCAAAAGTCTACCATTGACCAAAAGAGGTTCTACCCAACCTTCCAAAGTTTGCAGACGAAATGTTTCGGGACCAATATTTTATGTAACAATGAATGATCCCAACAATAACTCCTGAAATTTGGAATGTTCCCCTTTATCTTCGTGAGCCTTGTCCCATTTTAAAACCAATTCTTCTACTTCTATATTTTTTTCAAAAGAAAACATGTTGTCAAACCAACGTTTAAGAGTCTACTGATGTTGGCATAGTTTATGTTTAAATTGTTATCTTTCTTCTTCTAGTTTCAGTAAGGCATCTATATTGTTTTGCATAGCAAAAGACTTGACTTCTTGAACCTGTTGGGATAACTACAGAGAGGGAAGAAAAATATTGGGGGTAAAATGGCTTCCCTACCAAAAAATAGGAAAAAGGGGGAGTTACCAGTGGAATCTTTAGGGGTAACCCTATCATCCCAAAGTGCATAGAAAAGGGTAGTATGCCAATTCTTCTAATGCTAAGAAATGGTTATTTTTAGGATTTTATTTAAATTCTTATTTGATGACTCAATAAGACCATTCCCCTGAGAGTAATAATAAGCTGAGTATTTAATGTTGATCCCTTTTTCAAAAGCATAAGAATCCAATTCCTAAGAAGCAAAGTAAGAGGTTTTTAGAAATATTGAGGTGGTGGGCGAGGGGGGGAATTAGTATTTTATTCCCAATTAAACTTTACTTAACTTATACTTTTCTTTTCAATGCATTTTGTCCATTATATGATTAGAAAAATATTGTGTTATAGACGTGAGCTTATTCAATGAACCATGAGCAACATCAAGATTAAAAGAATGTAAACAAAAAAGCACATCAACACATCAATCACACATGGAAACCATGATTTTAGGTGGAAACCCAATGTGGGAGAAAACCATTGATGTTGTCATTTTGTCTTCTTCTCTTATTATAAATAAAATTCTTCATTACATTTTGGTCTTGTACTAGCACAGACTCTTTCCAACGCACAAGCTCCTACCTGCAGGAGGCTACAACCTCCACTTATTCTCTAGCACCCACTGGAAGGGAGCTACAACCCCCTGATCAAGTTTATCGACTCCTATAGGAAGGAGGTTCCTACCCCTCAACAAGTTTACTAGTTACCACTTGAAGGAAGCTCTAACTCCCTCACTCAAGGCTCCAACCCTTAGTACCTTGTGGACCACATTTCACAATCTTTCACACTAGATCCACCTATACCAAACAAACATCAAAACCTATAGGCCACCTTTCACCATATTTTCAAACTAGACCCACACCCTGCAATAAGCTCAAACCAATATACCAGTTGAATGTTAAACTGTATCACTAAAGACCAATACAAATATGCCAACCACTGATTCAGTGAATATTGAATATCAATTGAATATCAATGTGCTCATCATTGAATACCAAACCAATATGATCAAATCAATGTGCCAACCAATTATACCAATGATGCCAATATCAATCACTAAGTACCAAATATGAATACAAACATGCCAATACTAATCACTGAAGCATTGTGTACCAACTGAATCACTAAATACAACTAAATCATTGGATACAACTAAATACACATTGATCCATACATATTTAGTTTCACAAAGTATCATCACCATGCACATCAACATAAGGAAAAACATTTAGCAATATGGAAAGTACTATCAGATCTCCGCCCCATCAAATAATTGTGCCAAGCATACCAACATTTATATCAACATGCAACATGAGTAAAATACAAGTATCAGTGTATATCTCAAATCCTATGAATAGTATTGTCAATATCCAAGCCAAATATTCATGAACTGTCAATCTATCAAGTGTCCTATTTAGAACCAAACCATAAAATTCCTAACAAGTTATGATACCATGTATTTAAAATCCATGCAATCTCCAACAACTCAAATCATCAAGTTAATAGGAAAAATTAAAACCCTTTTCTTATCAACCAAGTCTCATGAAAGCATGACATCACTGTAACATGAGAACAAGTAGCAACATATCAAGGATCTCCATCTCAATAAATCATGTCATGTATCATATCCCAAGACTAGACTCACACCATGAGAAATGAGCACAAAAATTTTCTCACTACAGACAGGTCAATCAAGACAAGTAGCAACATATTTGTGATACAAGTAGCCATATAAGTCATCTTCAATTTCATTTCTACAGAACCCTATTCATAATACCATAAAGAATAGATCAAGGATCCAACCCACTATATAGTCATAAACCATCACTGTTGCCACATTAATATTCTTGAAAATCATAAGTGACAAAAATTCTTGTTCCTGCCCAAAAAAAATTCAATAACTACTGCAAAATGACCTAGGTTAACTGCATAAAATATCAAAAATATTCAAAACATCACTAGGGTTTGAAACAATATAATTGCCAATAAAATCATAATAGCTTAAAGCATATCAATCCTTAACTTCTCTGCCTGGTATAGATTGATTTCACAAGAAAATAAATTACCAGTGCCACTGTAATCAATCATGTGTGAAAATATGTGTTTATAGATCCTTATTACAAAGTTTTTCTTTGTTTAAAATCAATATGCCATATTTATATCTGAAATCAATCATCAATGAAACATCCATCTATAGGAAAAGTTTACTAGTCATGATTTATAAAAAAAAGGTTGATAAAATGATTTATATCTAAGGATGAGATCATACCAACTTATATATTTCAACCACACCCAAGTCACTGTCAAAACAAGCATATCCTCTGCATAGACATCACAACCTTCAACAATTTGCAAATCACAAAAAGACAAGTCATTATTGCCACTGCATACACATTAGGTTTATGCAATATATATTGAATACCATATTGAAGAAAAACTTTGATATATTGGTCAACACACCCAAGCACTGGAAAATAAAACCGATACAAACATAAATGGACTGATTTATTTCATATCCATACATCCTACAACCAAATCTATTAGTGAACCATCATATCCGTCATTCACACATTCATATCACTTATATTTGGACCTCCTTCTACTCTTTGTGCATTCCTTCTCAAACCATATCACGTGAAACATCATCAATTGTACACACATTATTCTTTGCTCAATCCTCCTTATATATTTTTTGATCCTCTAATACCTTGGGTCACAAACCACGGTATTTCAACTATCATAGGTGAGAAATTGATCGAATCAAACCAATACCACGTGCACGCTTGTTTTTTTATTTTTCTTCATCTACATGATCATTCACACCAATGATGAGTAAAAATATCAACTGAAACAATTTTGGCCTTCCTACATGCGACTGGAGCCTTCTGGCTACACCCATAATCCATCCTTCATGTGACTGGGGCAAAGCATTGATAAATATCTTCTCTTCTCAATCTATATATTTCCAAGCTTCTTCCTCATGTTCTATAACACCTACACAAGACTTTGGAGTCTTTGAATCGTCTTTCATTTAAGCCTTTACAATCAAACATTATTCCTACACTCGACGCTTCAAGCCTACACTGCACACCTATTAACCGATCATATACACATTCAAAACATGTAGGCATATTAATACTTCATTAGACAATTTTTGATTAGGCACATCAATCTATATGCTCTATGAGAGAATCAAGAGTAGGTTTTCGTTAAGGAAAACACAAGAGCCATAATTTTAGCAAAGGCATTATCAAACATTAAAGATTCTGGAACCCCAAAATGACTAACAATATTTGAATGCAAAAATGCAATGACCTATTTAGTATTGATTACTTGTAATTGTATCACCTCTACCCACATGGTAAAATAATTTGTGGCTATCAAAATGTATTTGTGTTGTTGAGAGGAGGGAGGGTTCATAGGACCAATAATGTCAAGGCCCATGTTGAAAGGGAGCTTCAATAGTGATAGGTTGACGGGGAAATATTTGTTTCTTGGCCCTACTAGCAGTCTTTTGGAAAGTTTCACATTTACGTGCTAGGGCATGGCCATCCTTAAATAATGTGTACTAATAATACCCAACCCTTAACACTTTTTGAGTAGTGGTATCACAACCAAAATGACCACTAGCAGGTCTTAAGTGGAGTTAGTGGAGTACTTGTTCGGCATAACCTTGTTCTAGACAACAAAACAACATACCATCATAATTATTTCAAAACACAATATTTATAATCAATTGATAAGGGGAATATTTCAACCTTAATGTTCTCTTTTTCTTGGGCTCAAGATATGATAGTGTTGTACCATTCTACAAATAAAACTTAATGTTAGTATGCCAATAATTTGAATCATTAGGAAGACAAAAAGCTTCATTTTGTAGCATAATTATTTCATTATTAGAACAAAGATATTGATTAGGTAAGCTAACAAATACAATAAAAAGCTTGAAAATACCTTAGCATTTCACTATTTGGGCACGTTTAATCTCCAAGTTCTATTCTTGGAGAGTTGTCATCCAGTGGGCCCTTTTCTCTCCCAATCTTGTACAAGCAAATTCCTTGCTACTGCATAGGGAACTATTACTTTTGTTTTGGATTTAAGCAGGTAAGATCTGAATTGTTTTACATCTTTAAAGACTACAAAATCTTGTTTATCTATTTCAGGAGAACTTATAAATGCAATGGGAATTTCAGTGTAAGATTATGTTTTCTGTGTAAGAATAGCAACATAGGAAGAATCAGAAGCGAAGGTGTACAATATAAAATCCTTCAAAATTTTTGAGGCTCATTAAGACAGGGACTTTATAAATAATTTATTTTATATTAATGAAAGAATTTTTTCTGGGTCGGCCCATTTATAAATGACATTCTTATTTACAAGATCCTTAGGTGGTTTCACTATTTTGGAAAAGTTTGGGATGAATTGTCTGATAAAATTTATTTGACCAAGAAAATACTGCATAGATTTTTTATGTTTAGGAGACAACAATGTATCAATGGACTACATCCTTTCTAGATCAATCATTATACCTTTTCCACAGAAAGAGCCTTCTCCTTTTTGAGAGATCACAATGCATGGTTTCGAGAATGTACCATAGGTCAATCATGACTAGGGATGTTTTAATGTTTTGCAGGTCTAGTTATAGCTACAGGTTACAATGTATATAGGCATTGGGAGGTGGGAGAACCAAATAGGAAGCACAACATCCAACGTTAATCAAATGAAATCCATTGCATCGCCATATATCACTTGGTATATGGAAATTATAATCATGATTAATTGTGACTGAAACATTATATAATCACATAAATCTTACCATAGTCCAAAACGATATAAAAATAGTTTTGACAAAAACCCAAAGTCATATATTCGAATGAACAATATAAACCATGACCAATGCAACAATACAATAAAGCATGAATCAAAACATATACCTATCCATTGATTTAAAAAAAATGCAAAGGTCAAACATAAGGGTTTAATTCATTCACCATAACTTATAATTTGATATGAATACATAATATGCACTCATCATAATATACAACCAATCTTTAAAACCAAGTATAAAATAAATGTTGCTATCCAATACTAAGAATCTGGGCCAAGGTCAATGAGAATGATAGGAATGAAATGGCATCAAAGCACATGTTACATGGTCATTACATAATCAAAATAAGAAAACAAAAATAAATATCAAACTTTGGTAACGTAACATAACTAGGTTGGCCGTAATCCAGATAATAACCAAAACTAAAAATGTCCCTTTATTAATCAAAAGAAACAAAAAATATAAATAAAAGAGAAGGGGGCCATATCATTTCCAAAATGAGAAGGGAGTCAGTTGGGTTGCCAATAGATCCCTAAGGATGGAAAAAAATCAAGGTAACCATAGAAATAATCAAGGCAACCCACAAAACAATCATGCATCCCCTTGCCTTAATCAAGATGTTGTTTTTGTTCCTAGCATACAACACCCTCTAAGTTTCTCCCAAAATTTGATCCTCACTCCAAGCATCTAGTCGAGGATCGTATAAAGGCATTTATGTTGGCCATTAGACAAAAAAAGTCTGACACAGGGACACAATTTGCAGATTGTTCCCTTATACATTTGAGGAAGGTTACTACATGGTATTTCTCTCAACCTCCCCAAAGTATTGCCTCGTGGGCACAATTTGAAGCTACATTTCTAGAGAAATTTGGAGACAATAAACCACCAAGGGTGCTGGTCACAAATTTGTAAAATATGAAAATGGAGAATAAAGAGAAGGTAAAATATTTCAATGTTAGATTTATTTCATTAAAAAATGAAATTCATGTTGAATCTATACCTGCTCAAAATCTGATTGTTGCCTACTATGTATAAGGTTTACCTCACAATACAATCATGTGGGTGAAAAGATACCAGAAAGCTACATTACATGCAACCTTTGAGGAAGACTTGTCTGTGGAAAATGATATCATTAATTTTCCACAGACAAGTCTTCCTCAAAGGTTGCATGTAATGTAGCTTTATGGTATCTTTTCACCCACATGGTTGTATTGCGAGGTAAACCTTTTACATAGTAGGCAACAATCAGATTTTGAGCAGGTATAGATTCAACATGAATTTCATTTTTTAATGAAATAAATCTAACATTGAAATCTTTTACCTTCTCTTTATTCTCCATTTTCATATTTTACAACTTTGTGACCAACACCTTTGGTGGTTTATTGTCTCCAAATTTCTCTAGAAATGTAGCTTCAAATTGTGCCCACGAGGCAATACTTTGGGGAGGTTGAGAGAAATACCATGTAGTAACCTTCCCCTCAAATGTATAAGGGAACAATCTGCAAATTGTGTCCCTGTGTCAGAATTTTTTTGTCTAATGGCCAACATAAATGCCTTTATACGATCCTCGACTAGATGCTTGGAGTGAGGATCGAATTTTGGGAGAAACTTAGAGGGTGTTGTATGCTAGGAACAAAAACAACATCTTGATTAAGGCAAGGGGATTTATGATTTTTTTGTGGGTTGCCTTGATTATTTCTATGGTTACCTTGATTTTTTTCCATCCTTAGGGATCTATTGGCAGCCCAACTGAATCCCTTCTCATTTTGGAAATGATATGGCGCCCTTCTCTTTTATTTGTATTTTTTGTTTCTTTTGATTAATAAAGAGAAACATTTTTAGTTTTAGTTATTATCTGGATTACAGTCAACCTAGTTATGTTATGTTACCAAAGTTTGATATTTCTTTTTGTTTTCTTATTTTGATTATGTAATGACCATGTAACGTGTGCTTTGATGCCATTTCATTATTATCATTCTCATTGACCTTGGCCCAGATTCTTAGTATTGGATAACAACATTTATTTTATACTTGGTTTTAAAGATTGGTTGTATATTATGATGAGTGCATATTATGTATTCATATCAAATTATAAGTTCTGGTGAATGAATTTTTATAACCCTTATGTTTGACCTTTGCATTGTTTTTAAATCAATGGATAGGTATGTGTTTTGATTCATGCTTTATTGTATTGTTACATTGATCATGGTTTATATTGTTCATTCGAATATATGACTTTGGGTTTTTGTCAAAACTATTTTTATATCGTTTTGGGCTATGGTAAGATTTATGTGATTATATAATGTTTGAGTCACAATTAATCATGCTTATAATTTCCATATAACAAGTGATATATGGCGATGCGATGGATTTCATTTGATTAACGTTGGATGTTGTGCTTCCTATTTGGTTCTCCCACCTCCCAACGCCTATATACGTCATAACCTATAGCTATAACTAGACCTGCAAAACATTAAAACATCCCTAGTCATGATTGACCTATGGTACATTCTCGAAACCATGCATTGTGATCTCTCAAATTTCTCTATAGGGTTTTCATTTCAGCCTTTTCTCTGGTTTCCATTCTATGTGTGTATTTCTAGGTCTCTCTGCGAATTTCCAAGACTTTGGCCTTTTGTATGCCTGTTTTCAATCTGTTGAGCTAAACCTTGGATTAAATTTTCATGTTTTAAACACCCATCTTTGTAATCAGAAAGGAACTAATAGGGTATGACCTTGTTGAAGTTTGTGATGAATGCCAGTCCCTTTTAGAGAAGGTGGGTTGGTGGAATTGTATACAACAATTCCAATGGTTTAATGATGGTGTTGTCAAAGCCTCTGCTTCCACTTTTAATGGAAAGTGAGCTAAGTTTGGCAACTTGGAAATGGCGGTTGATGTTGGTTTTATAGTCGAAGCCACCTCCCTCCCCACCAAAGGCGAACATTAGTCTAAGAATTGTCTTGTTCAAGACATCCCATGGTCAAATATTTTGGAGCATAAAGACAAGGGTTACTCCATAAAAGGTATGCTTGTGAACTATCTCAAACTAAAATGGAGAGATTTATTGCATTTCATACATTGTTATATAACTTGCGAGGGTTGATATGCCCTTGTGTTTTTGTATCACATCTAATTGTTGATGGTTTTCCTCGGTTAGGATCTTAATTTACATTATTTCTTGCACATAGTTTTAGCTAAGATGGCTAAAACCTATCAATCAAACCGTTAATCCTGATAGGCCACTCTTCCAAGCCAACAATGGGAAAGTTTTCTCCTGCGAAATGGTTTTTAGGAAACCCTATACTCGGGTCAACATGAGGCTGCACCAGAGACTCCACTTAACTCTCCCTCTCCAGTTTCGGCTCTAAGGTGAATATTTTTTAACATTCTAGCCTTGAATAATAGGTCGATGCCTTCAGCAATTGCAGGGATGAAATCCTTGAACCTTAATTGACTCATGTCACTAGGAGAAGGGTAAAGGACAATTTGTTTCATCATACTAAATTAAAACCAAAAGTTAAGAAACAAGTTGAAACTATGAAGAATTCAAATATTGACCCTAATACAAAACCTGTATGTTAAGAAAAAAATAGTCATTGTGAACAAAATATCGAGTCTAATGTCAAGGTTAAGCAAAGAGAAGGAAAAATATCTAGGCTAAGGTGAAGATAGGTGAATGAATCCTCCATATAAAGAGATATTTGTTGATATTGAAATTAATACAGATTGTTCACCTAAAAATACCAAGCCCGAGACTCAAGAAAGCCTGATATTTTGTGATAATAAAAATGATTCACCCGAAATTGATAGTAACTCTAGGGGAATATGCTTTTGAAGCTTTGTTAGATATATACTGACATCAAAAGTTCATGTTCACTATACCATGTTTAAATGGTCAAATTAATTAGCTTATACAATAAAAGGAAACACTCATGGCTTCCTATTGAGCAAAGGAAACATCAAGAACAAAAATATTCCAGCTGAGTAAACAAATCACATATTTATGACACACACGTTATAATTAAGTCACTATGGGTCAAAGTCATAATTTCTCCAGATCTTGATGACTCGAATGATTCTAAATAAATGTTTTTATTGTTATTTATGTCCCAGCCTTTGGAGATGTTAAGGAATGTTTTTGTTTTAACTTTATTTGTTAAAATTAAAAGGGTGTTACATAATCAAAGATTTTGTAACAACCCTCTTTCTTGATTATGTCGAATAATTATCTTGTTTTCTTAATTCGTCACAGGTCTCTGTGTTGGTTGAAACATTGTTCTCACCTTTCTTGGAATGGATGCCTATGGATAACCTCTAGCTATTGCAGATATTGGAAAAGTTATTCTTGTTATTTATTGTGTTGATTTTCTTTTATCCATTTGGATATGGCCACATGCCAAACAACCAATGTTTATAATTTTGTACAAGAGAGTTTCAATTTTGAGTTTATTTTTAGACATAAATAGTAAAAATACTTTTTATATAAGCCTCATAGTTTGTAAGGAAAGGGGGTACCTTGTGATATAGTAGAGGGGGACTCTAGAAATGGAAATGTTTTAAACTATATCTGATTGTGGATATTTTTGAAATACACTTTGAATATCAAGGTTTGGTTTTATATGGTAAATTATTTATTGTGTTTTAAATGGTTCCATACTCATTATTATCGATCTTATTATGCTTATAGTGTGATTTGATTCCTTAAGATACAATAGACGGTATCTACTATTTGTATGGTTTTATTCTGCAAACAATTAACAAATCATCACATTTCTTTTCTGTCTTATATTGTTTCAATTTGTATCTTTTTTTATTCGATAAGTATAGTGTCCAGTGACTTGTTTCCTAAGACTTATTACTCATCCAGGCATACATTTAGTCTAGGTTTCTCTAGTTTTATTCTAGTAACTTGGAACTTACTAATTTCTATGTTTACGTGTTCATTTGGATTATTTGCTTATTAGTTTTATTCATAAACAATTAATTGGATGAATGTTTCTTTTATGAAATTGTTATATTAACCCTCTACATCTTGGCCGAGTAATAGAGGTAGATTGCATTAGTTAGTTTCTTTTGCATTTATTCTTGATGTTAATAATTAGAATAGGTAAAATTCAATCTGCATCTATTCAAAAGATAAGAAGTTTGCATTGTATCAGTTATTTGTCTTTTGTTTCACATTAAGGATTGTATTTCTTAGTTTTGCTTTTAATTTATAAATTCATATATAAATTAAAATTAGGAATTTGAGTTTTATTCTTTTCGTAGATAATTGCATTTTTATTTCTTTGTACCAATTACATTTCAATTCGGGTCTTTACTGTAATGTACCATAATCATTTGTATAGATATTGATATTGCTAACCATCATTTAATTCCTGTACAATATTTGCTTTAGCTGATATCCTTTCTGTATAATTAACAATTTAGATTTATTATATTTATTAATTATTAGCTTGTAGGTTGTTTTTAATGTATTAACTCGTAGCTTTAGAAATATAACATTAATTTAGGTATATATAATTAGTTTGGT
Organism: Pinus taeda; assembly: GCA_000404065.3. Lineage (NCBI taxonomy): Eukaryota > Viridiplantae > Streptophyta > Pinopsida > Pinales > Pinaceae > Pinus > Pinus taeda. The sequence goes on from APFE031140747.1 coordinate 22,677, forward strand.
TAGGATTAGTTTTTCCCTCAGCATTATTCTTCATTTGAGGAGGACTTTGAAGGCTGGTGAAGCCTATAAACCCGTCATGGATAGCCACACCAAATGACTAGGGCTATTTGAAGAGCTTCGGTCTAGGTCAGTTCTTCCTTATTAAGTAGGGTGCACAAAACCCGTGTCAACAAAATGGTGCTAGAAGGAGACTGTAAATGGAAAAAGGTAGTCATAAACAACAAATATTTAGATAACTTATTATCACTAGGATTGATACATACCCTCCCCCTACCGAGGCTTCTACTGGTTCTCATCCACAACTTGAACAAACCAACAATGAACCTACCTTCCCAACTCATTTATATGTTCGGGTTGAGATTGACAAGGTTCTTCAAAGATCTCATGAGCTTCTTTCTCAAACACAAGATAGATTGGAATGAAATTATTCTATTCACATAATATTGTTTCATCATGTAGTTACTGCTCTTGACCTTCAACTTCGAGAACCCACAGCATTAGATCAACACAATATCTCTCAGTCTACTCCCTTTAATTAAAGACTGCATGAAATTTTAACCAGTAGAATCATAGATTTCAATCATTGTATATTGGAACAACCTCATGGTGAAATCAGTGAACCAACTATGTTTGGAGGTTCATGTTCTCCTCCCTCTTTTTCTAGTTCATCCTCCTCTTTAGGAGACTCCTCTAGTGAAGAAGGCTCTTTCGAGTCATCATAATCTAAAGGATCTTTGAGGATGGAAAACAATCAAGGTAACCCTGGTAACAATCAAAGAAACCCATAAAACAATCCTATAGCCCCTTGGCTTGACCAATATGTCGTAGCTATCCATGGTCTACAACATCCACTACCTAGGAATAGTCATAAGTTTCTCCCCAAATTTGACCCTGATTCCAAGCAACCAACTGAACATCAAGACCTTTATGTTGGTGTTTTAGCCACTATAACACCACCCTAAAATTCACCTATCACCAAATTTTTGGGCCCCCATCTACTTGTCTAAGGCCTCAAGGGTTTTGTTCACATCGATCAACTCCCTTAATGACCCAGATGTCATTAGACCTTATCGATGCTCATATTTCATAATGCATGTTTTACATCCCCACTTTTCTTCACCATTCCCTCATAAATTCAAATACATTAGGGTTTGGGGAACTATTATCTTGTCCATACATCCTAAAACCATATATTATCATAACTAAGAATGAAGGGCTAAACCATGTTGACTTGATCCTCATATTTAACTTACAGCTCGCACCCCATCAAATCTTAATGGTAGGTATTTTAGTTGCATTAGTCGCATTATCATCCTTTAAATACTCATATGCATAAGCATTAAATTTTCTGAAAAAGGTTGTTTTTATGCATGAAAAACTAAATTCTTAAAATACGACTATGTGCATGGTATATCGCACTTTCAAAGTGACATTAAGCACTTACACATATTCCTTGAAACACAACACACTTAAAATTCTCATTAAAGCGCAATCAAAAAGTCATATCTTCCCATATGTGCCAAAGCTATATGGAGATATATATTTAAAATGAAAAATATAACAATGACCTTTTAATAATGGATATTAATGTTAGCATATTGTAAAAATGCGTTTGAGTACTACAAACCAACGTGACCATAAAGAAATTTTTATTTGAATATATGTCCAAGTGAATACCAAAGAAGCGTTGCCTTTTGTAAAAGCATGAAGCCTATTTTATGTCACAGGCACATAGGTTCATGGGGTTCTAGACTTGTTGGGATGTTATCACAACTATTGGTAGTCACAATTTGGGAAGGTCGGTTTTCTCATTCGTAGTTGTGCAAACGAATTACTCATCTATTGCATGCCGAAATACGACAAAGGGTCAACAAATGTGCATATAAGCATTCTAACACTGTAAACAATAGCGAATTCTATAGTGGAAATGATATGATTGGATCGTATAACAAGGGCATTGAAACAATGTGCACAGGTCATACTATGGCGACATCAAAATGTAACACGTAGACCGCCCAAGGTTGGTTGCCTACTAGGGATGGATCTCATATGCAGTGGTGGGCTACATAGAAAGTTTCCAAGTGGGGTTGCTCGATTAGTTGAGCTTCTATGTATCATCACAAACTTGAAGACCTACGAATTTAAAAGGGCTGAGGTGGGTTCTAGGCAAGAGACGGTTGTTATAAGCACAATAGATTTGAGTTCATTTTTCCAGTAGCATAATCACTTTGCTGCACTGGAACAAAGTGAGATATGGCAAGAAGGTTCTTCATCCAGGCACCCATGGGATGGCCTCTCTTTAGAGAAATGCCTGATTTTCTCAAACATGGTTAGCAATTTGTCAAGAACAAAAAGACCAAGGATAATTTTTGAAGGCTCACACTCTAGGATTGTTGGTGTACATGCACTTAGACTAGCTGTGTTGGTGTACATGCACTTAGACTAGCTGTGTTGGTGTACATGCACCTAGATTAGCTCCAGTTAACTTATTGCTTGCATGTGGCACATGTACACATTAACATAAGATAAAGCACACTTAGCTTTAGTTAGCTTTAGTTATTGCATGTAAAACTAAGCTTAACTTATTTGCTTTTATGTATTTATTCTAAAACTAATATTGTAGAATCAATTATTCATTCTTTTCTCAATTCTTGCTCGCTTCCTTCCTTCTCTTGCAAGCTTGTTTATTGTTTTGCAGATCTAGATCTGTGTATCTCAAAAATCTTACATGGTATCAGAGCATTGGGATTTCTAATCAGTGAACAAGCAATTTTATGTGCAGGTTCAGAAGATTGAAGCAACAACAAAGAATGGAGTCTAAATTGGAGTTTCCACAATCGGCAATTCTCACTCCATATAATTATTTCGAATGGAAGCCAAAGATTCAACTTCATCTCAGAAGTAGAGGCTTATTTCAAATAACCATGGAAACAGAAGTTGAACCAACATCGGCAATGGAGAAAACAAGATATTTCAATCGCATGGACGAAGCCTTCGACATCCTATGTTTATCTATTTCTCCGGAACTGCTATTTCATGTTGAATCATGTTCAACTCCAAATGAAGTATGGAAAATTTTGGAAGGATTGTTTGGAAAACACGATGAAATTCAAGGTCACATTCTCGAAAATGAGTTAAACTCATTAGATCTGAGAAACTTTGAGAACATTCAAGAATTTTCACAAGGTATAAAGCCTTGTTGGTTCAGCTGAAAGGATGCGGGATCAACAAATCCAAGCAAGAAAATCAGTTGATTCTTTCCATTTTATCAAAACTTGGTCTAGAGTATGCAATATTCGTCTCTACATTCCACACAGTCAGATCTGCAACTGGTGCAGCTTGGAAGATGCCCTCACTGGATTCTTTTATTCAGTCTTTGATGCATGAGCAAGATAAGCTCATCAAAATGGGCACACTTAAAAATTCAAAGGTGCATGCACTTACTGTGCATGCAAACGGAAAGGCAAATTCCAAAGACCATTAGAAAGGAAAAGGGAAGAAGGATCCTGATCCAAGAAAGGGAGGACATCCCAAACCCCCTGATGGATCATCTGGCTCAAAGGAAAGGAAATGAACGAAAGGGCAATCAATGTGCAATTATTGCCACCGTGGTTTTCATCCTGAATCTGCATGCATGAAGAAGACTATAG
>APFE031140747.1:28039-43851 GCA_000404065.3 Pinus taeda
ATGGCGCAGCATGAGTGATATCCTTGATGATCCTGCCTCTATCCCTCTGTTTGAGGAAGATCCGCAAGCACTCTTAGCTATGGAGCCATCCATGCCAATGCATGCTTATATGATGCATGGATCTGATCCACAAACTTATGCAGAAGCAAATGGGCATCCTGAATGGGAAGCCGCCATGGATGAGGAATATAACTCTCTCATTGAGAACTAGACTTGGGATTTGGTTCCGTTACCTTCAAATCACAAACTTGTGAGATGCAAGTGGGTTTACCGGACCAAGAAAGCATCAAATGGCCAAGTTAGTTGATATAAGGCACGATTGGTAGCAAAAGGTTTTTAGCAAGTACATGGTGTTGACTATGATGAGACTTTTGCTCCAATGGCAAAAATGGATTCCATTCGACTAGCTCTCTCCATTGTAGCAGCAAGAGGATGGGAGGTGCATCATATGGATGTGAAGAATGCCTTTCTTCATGGTGATCTCGAGGAGGAAATATACATGGAGCAGCCACTGGGATACATGCAGAATTCATCTCTGGTATGCAAACTAAAGAAGTCTTTCTATGGCCTCAAGCAGGCACCTAGAGCATGGTATGCGAAGATGGATTCTTATTTGTTATCTCAAAATTTTGTACACTGCAAATCTGATTCCAATGTTTATTTTCTGAAGAAAATTGAATCCTTGTTGATCATAGTACTCTACGTAGATGATCTTTTGATAACGGGTAGTTCAACTTCTATCATTACTAACATCAAAACTACATTGCATAAGCGGTTTTCTATGACTGGCATGGGCTTGCTAAATTTCTTCCTTGGACTAGAGATCCATCAGCGTGATTCTGGCATTACCATTTCTCAACCAAAATATGCTAGAGATCTTTTGGCATGATTTCACATGAGTGACTGCAAGCCAGCAACCACACTTTTCTTATCAGGGATAAAGCTTGAGAATGGCAAAGACACACCATTGGTTGATTGCACATGTATCGCCAGCTTGTGGGAAGTCTTCTTTATCTCACTCACTCCCGTCCTGATCTCTCCTATGCTGTTGGAGCAGTTTCCAGATACATGCAGGAGCCACATGAGTTACACTGGAATGCTGCAAAGCGCATCCTTCGATATGTCCAGGGGACAATCATCTATGGGATTCATTATGCAGCCAAATTTTCTTTGAATCTCATCGGGTTCACAAATTCAGACTGGGCTGGCGACACCATTGATCGCAAGTCTACTTCCGGTTATGTACTTAGTTTGGGATCCGGCCCAATTTGTTGGTCAAGTAAGAAGTAGGCTAACATTGCTTTATCATCAGCAGAGGCCGAGTATAGAGGAGCAGTCAATGCCACTTTTCAGGCAATTTGGCTACAACATTTCCTATTTGAGCTTGGGATTAGTGTCCATCATCCAACTGTCATCTGGTGCGATAATCAAAGTACGCTAAAGTTTTGCAGAGATCCAGTGCAGCGGCAGCGTACCAAACACATCGAGATCCACATGCACTTCATTAGAGAACTCATTCATGATGGGATCATCGACCTTCAGTACTGTCCTAGTTCTGAGAAGATTGCTGACATCTTCACCAAGACTTTCACTGAGCAGAAGTTTTGATTCCTGTGAGATCGTCTCGGGGTGAAGGACACGACTGCCTAGTAGTTGTCTTTTCTCTACTTTTGCATTATATTTTGAGGGGGGGTTTTCTTCCCACTGGGTTTTCCCTCTTTCCTACTTTTTTATGCATTGTATATGGGTACCTAAAATGGCCGTGTTGCCGGGACTCATTCATTTCGCATCACACTCACCTAAGTTATGCTTAAGGGGGGGTGTTGGTGTACATGCACTTAGACTAGCTGTGTTGGTGTACATGCACTTAGACTAGCTGTGTTGGTGTAATTCACCTAGATTAGCTCCAGTTAACTTATTGCTTGCATGTGGCACATGTACACATTAACATAAGATAAAGCACACTTAGCTTTAGTTCGCTTTAGTTATTGCATGTACAACTAAGCTTAACTTAGTTGCTTTTATGTATTTATTCTAAAACTAATATTGTAGAATCAATTCATTCTTTTCTCAATTCTTGCTTGCTTCCTTCCTTCTCTTGCAAGCTTGTTTATTGTTTTGCAGATCTAGATCTGTGTATCTCAAAATCTTACAAGGATGCATGATGGTGACATCGCAGTTTGAATTGCGCAGGGGAAACACTTGGTCGCAGATTGCAACTGTTATCTCCAACCACAAGGCGACCTACACTAGAGATGGGAAATGCGACTACTCTTCTAAACCGCAAGTCGCATCTATGGGCAACAATCAGACCAGAAATTGCAACTGTAACCATGCTTAAGTAAGAGAATTTCCACCCATGATAGTCTTAGTTTTCTTTCTTATTCAGGTCGCAAGTTGCATTGGCGCTTAAATTTTAAAATTGTGACTGGAATGGTAATAAAAAAATTGCAACTTAGCCTATAAATGGAATTTGCAATAAGACTATGCTTTCCCTTGACTTGAGGTCACAAGTCGTAGGCATTGAACTCAAATTTGAACTGCGACTAAATAATTCTTAGACTCTGTTGACCTAATCCGTTACTTGTATGGGTGTATACCCATGTCAATTTTGTTGATAATTTTGAACGCCCTTCTTCAAAAGAAAACCTTAGTGAAATGTAATTTATAGACATCTTTGATAACAGGAATGTGCAATGTATACTAATGTTGAATATTTCTAAAGAGTGCGACATTGGAATCAATTTTTCTTTTCATTGGGTTATAATCGGTGTCCTTGATGTTCATGGGGATTTGAAAATATTCTCACTATCAATTACAACGTTTCCTTTGTTGATTCCTGCAATAAAAAAGGACCCATTCCAATCATGGCTGGAATCATAACCATGCAATACAACCTTCGCTAGGATGGCAAGATGCGACTTAGTCACAAATCGCGTTTTGCAACATCATGGCTGCCACCCAATGTTGCGACTTACAATAGGAATTAAGACTATGACCTAAACTCGGGTTGTGACTTCTCCTATAAATCACCAATCGCATTCAAAGTGCACAACAACCCAATCAAAATGTGACCTGCGCATAACACTTGGACCAATGATATTTAGAATGGAATAGTTCTTTCATTTCATGGTATATCAAGGGATACATATGTATGCCAGATAAAGGAAAATTCACTATCACATCCTAGTGGGAATGCTATGTCTGGTAGAAGCAATCTAGAGGCCTTAACATTCATGTGTATCCTATTTCATAGTTTTATGTTAACATACTACCAGAGGTGATGACTATCTCCATCTTTAGAAGTATCCCTATAAAAACATCATATGGTAAGGTGCTTATCTTGTGGGGAAGTTCCCAAATTGCTCAGTAGCTCAAGGTATCCATACTATTTATGGTAGAGATGTTGGTTGAGCCTAGCTCTATTCCTCACAAGTCTTTTGGAAAAAGAAAAAGAAAATGACAGATACTAAGATCCTTGTAGATGGGAATTAGACATACAATGATATGCAATAGTGATTTCCACTTTCAATCATCCATGTTTTACTTAGTGACATCATATTTTTCAAAGGCTTACACATGGAAATTTTATGGGAAAGTCCCCATTCTCACCTCTTGTGATTTTTTAAAAGCTTCAAAGAGGAAGTGTGGTGTCTTTTGCTAAAAGTGATGCAAGATGGCTATAATCTGAAAATTCATTAGGTTCAAATGAAGATGGACAAAACTGATTTGAGGGTTTCCTAAACTAAATTTGAAAGCACCACTATTTGAACAAGGAGAAATATGGGTTACCTTTTGGAATCTACAATATGTTGTAATATTGGCTATGAATTCCTCTTAAAAAGCATGGTCAAGGAAGCTCAAAATGATCCTGCACAGACTACATACATTGAAAATATTGTGGTGCGGAAAAGGACTATATAGGGGTCCAAATTAATATCTTCCTTGCAGTCAAATTGTTAGGTTTCTAATATTATTCTTTGAATGTGAATATGTTTGACCATTGTGAATTTCTTGTAGGAAAATAAGTGGAAGCAAGAATGGATTATGGGATCGAGTTGAAGGTTGCGAAACTAGGGTTTTGATAAGCAGGTGAAGCGACTCCGAGACCATTTTAACAATGCCAAAGGCACGACGTCGTGGTTGGATGATCGTTTCCATGAACAAGAGGCATAATGGTAGGAAAATATGTCATTCAATACAGCAAAGTGAACAACGTGACCCTGTCTTGTGACTTGGAAACTCCATTGACAACGAGTACTCTAGGGTTTCCAATAACCTTCTCTACTCTCCTGATAATTTATCCTCTCTCTCATAGTGTAAATACTTCTTATCATAATGAAAACATCTATACAAAGATCAACTGGACATGTCATAGTCATTAGACATGAGAGAATAGTGAGAAAGGTCAAGAGTCATGAGGTGAACGAAAGGTCATGTAGATGAACAATCACTTCACTCTTATAAATATACCTTCATCCCTCATCTGTCGGGGACTTCAGCACTTGAGCTAGGACTAGCATTAGATAGTTGATTTGTGTTTAAGGAGCTAGAGGCACTTAGCTCTTGGCAGCTAGTAAGGTGAGTTATGGTGAGGCTAGTGTTTACTTTGGACGATGGTATGAGAAACACATGTTCCAGTAGTGGTCTTTGATGGCTTACAAAACATGTACTTAAATTTGCAACAACATTAATAAGAAGTTTTCCTCATTCGACATTTATTCTCGTGCTTCTTCATTATGGTTGTATTAGTTGTCTAGTATTTCCATTGTGTTTATATGTGTGTTTTCATGTGATAAATATATAATGAACTAGCTTGTGGCTTATGGCTTGCATGTTTACTTTGAATATTTTCTTCTCTTATTCCATGCAATGTTGATAACTTATTGTAAATTTATTTGCAATTAACCTTTGGAACTTTCATGTTTATGTATGTATGAGATTGTTTTAGCTCACAAATCTGCCTTGTGGCATGCTTCTTATTATTGTTACATTTTTGTATCATGTTCTACATGTTGTCAATATTTAGTTGTTCTCGTCCCCATTCTTTGGGCATTTCTTTCTTTCCCTTGCTCTAGCATCTCCTCATTTGACAACCAAGAGCAAAACAACATGATGGTTCTCGACCCTACATACTGGATGTCGCTCTTATCCCAAAAATTGTGAGGTATAATTGGGACTTCACACCAGGGAGACCCCCTAGCCGTTGGCGAGACATTTCCCCCCATCAATAGTTGACTATTAGACAAAAGAGTGTCTGGCACTACTTGGTACTTCGTTCAACCTCCCTAAAATATTGCTCATTGGGAATAGTTTGAAACCGTTTTTCCAGAGAAATTTGGGATGATAAGCCACTAGAGGTTTTAGTTGATGAAATATCAAACATGAAAATGGAGGCTAAAGAGAAGGTAAAATATTTCAGTGCTAGATTTCTATAATTAAAGAATAAAATACTTGTAAAATCTATGGCTGCGTAGAATTTAGTTATTGCATATTATGCGAAAGCTTTACCACATGATATTTCCATGTGGGTCAAGAGAGATAAAAAACCTTCTCCATATGCAACCTTTGAGGAAGCTCGGGTTGTAGAAAAGGATATTCTTAGTTTTAAGCCCAATACTGATACAATTTATTTTTTTTTATTTTGGTAAGAAATCAGAAACGCCAAAACAATCCTATAAAAAGAATTCATCCTCTCCTTTTGATTTAGAAATCCTTCAAAAGGTTGTTAATAAATTGTCTAATTTGGAAAAGCATTTAGCAAAAAGTTCTTCAAACAAATCCAATTTTAGGAATCCTTATAGGAAATCTTTCCAAATAAGTCAACTCCTCCAGCTAAGGGATTTTCTGTTGAAGGTTTACTTGAAACCATGCAAACAATCATTATTGAAGCTGCCTTTGATCCAACTGATGCAAAGGAGGTAATTCATAGAGAAAATGAATATGATTAACCACCACCCGCTATAGGTCATTTTTAGACCTCTTGTTTGAAGAATACCTTGATCCAATTGTTCCCAATCAACACTAGTACAATACATGTAGTAAAGGATCTGCTAAAATGCAAGATTCTCTTCATGATAATAATGCTAAAAGAACGAAAAACTAGTCAGTGAGTATGAAAAAATATGGTATCATAAGCCTAGATTATGACCCCATTGAAGACCTGAAAAAACAAAGAGAAAATATTTCTCTATTTGAATTTCTGAAAATTCCTCTAATTCAGCAGAAGATTCAATAACACTTTGCTGAAAGTTCTGCTAAAAATAAATTTGTTTCAAACAAATATGTTTCTAACTGTGAAAGACCTCCATTTGATCAAATTCATATTTTGAAGCGTTTGTTAGAAAATATTCCTATACAAAAAAGAAAACCTCCTCCATTTTGTCTTACAAATGAGATATTAAATCTTAATGTGCATAATTGTATGATAGATTCAGGGGCTTCCTCGAATGTCATGCCTCTTTCAATATGCAAGAAATTAAATGCCAAAATGTAGTCTTTTGAAGCTAAAGTTGTTCAACTTGATAGGAAATACATGAAGGTAGTAGGAGAGCTTATTGACATACTTATTAGATTGTCATTACATCATAGGTTTCACTAGACCACTGACATAGTCATTGTAGATATCCCTGAAGCATATGGTTTATTTTTAAGTCGAGACTGGATGCATGTTTTGAAGGGATACTTGTCTATGATCTATCACACTTATGGTTACCTTAGAAAGGAGAACCTAACAAGATTAGAGTAAATAGAGAAAAGTACATTTGACATATTGTAACTAATATTGATGGTCCTAATGAACCAAGAATGTTTATTGATTCTTTTAGTAATGATTGATTCTTTGGTAATTTTGTTGTTGATATTTCTCATACAAATAGTGAACACCAATTTGAAATTGTGACTGCCCATAAGTTAGTAAAAATAGATATAAAATTGATTGAAGTTAATTCTGATCCTAAATTTGAATTATGGTCTTTGTATTTTGATGGGTCAAAATCTAAAAAAGGTGTAGGTGCAGGTTTTCTCCTCTTGGATCCTAGAGGAAATAAAATATTTATTGCTTGTAGGTTTGAGTTTGAGTGTATTAATAATGTTGTGGAGTACGAGGCACTCATACAAGGGCTCAAGAAGGATTTAGATTTCATAATTCAATTTCTAAAAGTGTATGGTGATTTTGAAATAATCATCAAACAAGTAAAAAATGTCATTCATTTCCTTTTAGCTCATTTAAAAAATTATCAAGTAGAGGTGTGGAACTTGATTTTAGAGTTTTCTACATTTAATATTGTTTCTATACCTAGACATTTAAATTAGGAAGTTGATATGTTAGCAAATGTGGCATCTAAATTGATTCCAGTAGAAGGTTTTAAGCCTATTTCTTTTTTTATTGAATTGATGTTTAGGCCATCCATACCCGATAATGTGACCAACTAGAGGGTCTTTCATCATGATCAAAAAATTATTGAGTTCCTTCATTCGGAGGATATTTTTCATGATATAATGATCGACGAGGTGACTCGTGAGGAGAACCTTCGATACTTTTCATACATCCCAAGTTCATGGTTAGTGGAAGAATCAACTAATTTGGTAGATTTTATCCCAAAATTTGTAATTAGGCTTAAAAAGTTTTATGATTTGTAGGATAGATTTAAGAAAACTATAAATTATAAAACTAACAGTTATACCATGAAATATGAGGTAATTAATTTTTGGAACTAAGGATAGACCTCAAAACATAAATTTGAGTGTTAAATGTACTCCTCGCGAAAGGGTAGATTTTATTCATTTATTTAATGAATTTAAAGATATATTTTCCTAGGTATGCGAGGACCTTAAGACCTTTGATCCTGATATTGTACAATATATGATTCCCATTACGCCTCATACTAAGCCTTTTCAACAAAAACTTAGGAAAATCCATCCTAGCTTGGAACCAAATATGAAAAGAGTTGAACAAAATTTTAGCAGCTAAGATCATCTTCATTGTCTGACATACCCAGTGGGTTGCAAACTTAGTCCTAGTGAGAAGGAAAAATGGAGACATTCGTCTCTGTGTTGACTTTAGAAACATGAATAATCCCTCTAATAAATATAATTGTCTAGTGCCTCGCATGGAGCAAATACCACAACGATCTTTTGGTTCTAAGATGATGCCCCTTTAAGAGGGTTTCTCAGGGATATCCAGGTTATGGTTGCTCACTAATATCAATTAAAAACAATCTTTAGAACTCCATGGGGAAATTTTTCATATAGAAAGATGCCCTTCAATGTGATTAATGCAGGGGAAATGTAGTATACGTAGGGGGGATAATATGGAGTACAAAGGGAGGTACCCAAGGGATTAATGTGATGATGATAAGTAAATGGGCCATAATTAATAAATAAAGTGGTTAACCCGCATAATGTGAGGGACCACAAGTAGCTAGGAAATAATGTGATAAACCTATAGTATTTGATATATGGTATTGAGAGACCCATGGTATTGTATGTATGAATCCTATATACAGGCTAGAGACTCTCCATTGAGGGATGTCAAGTATTATTGTATTGGCAAGCATATGGCTTGTGGAGTGTTCTCCTTCCTTAAGCAGTGATTGTATAGTCTTACCCTACCTTAAGGGTGTTGATATTAATAAATATCTTAAGCTTCTATATTTTATTCTTGTGTCATTTCTTGGGAATATTTGGAATGTTATATATTTTTAGGTCAAATCTATTATAAGTGCTATCATAACACTTTCTTGGGTAGAGTGGGGAGTTTTTTTTTTGCAGGATTTTTTTGGGTGGCGAGTTTGCAGATCAAATATGGAAATTTTGGTGCAAATTTTGCAAAAAATAAAATAGCTTATCTTAATTCCTTGCAAAAAATTACCCAATTAAAAAAAAAATCGATCGAATTGGAGTCCGAATGAGGGAGATATCGTTGATTTAAAATCAATTGTTTTGTAGAAATTTTTCTGATAGTAATTCGTGGATGGTGGCTCTCTAGTAATTTTTTGCATTTTTTGTGTGAAATTTCAGAAAAATAATTACATATCTGAGAATCCCTTAAAAAATCACCCAACTATATCTTATTCTATATCTATATCTATATCTATATCTATATCTATATCTATATCTATATCTATATCTATATCTATATCTATATATCTATATCTATATCTATATCTATATCTATATCTATATCTATATATATATATATATATATATATATATATATATATATATATAATATATATTATATATATATATATATATATATATATATATATATATAGTTTGGATGAGGAAGATATCACTGATTTAAAATTAGGTCTTTTCTCAAAAATTTATGTGATGCCCAAACAGTTGCAGTGCAAATTTGAGTTTCCAGATTGCCATATTGTGATTTAAGTCACATATGAAGATGTAGAAGGGACGTTCCATTTCTGAAAATAGATTATAATAAGGATTTTGAGCCATTTTGATTGAGTTGTGGCCATTTTAAATTTGTCATGCAAAGCAGGTAAATTTTTACAAACCCTTCATTCTATTATAAGGGCTATAGAAAGATATTTTTTATAGGAAAATATAATGGTCATAATATTGAAGTTATACAATATTGAAAGTCTCAATGTCCACTACTTTGGAACGTCTACATAGGGAATCATTTGGAATATGAGGGGACTATATGGCAGAAGTCACTTGACAGTGATTTTCTGAAGATACTTCTTCCTAAAGAATTTGAAAAACTCTTTTTGGACAAATGGAATCATACTAGAAAGAAGGAAAATAAGAAACATAAAGAGTTATTTTCTACTGACATCCCCATACTACAGGCTCATGGAAGTATTCAAAAAGAGAAGATCATTGTTGTTATTCTCCCTAGTTGCAAGCATAATCTAATCAATCTCAAATTGGCCAAACACTTGCAAGTTCCAGCACAACATATTGCAAACACAAAGGTTTATGGGGCACCTATTCAAATATTTAAGGACTTGAAGGTGACCATGGATAAATATGTATAACATGCTAAATTTTATGCTTTAGACATGGATAAGGAAGATGTTGTTTTGGGTTATCCTTGGATGGACTCAATGGGCACCATCAATATTAATGTACAAAAGAAATTCCTGAAGCTATGGTATAAAAGGAAGAAAATTACCTTGTAGGATTTTCCCATTAGGAACCAGGCAGATACTGTGGAGTTAGAAGCAAAAATCTCTAATGACATTGGCCTATAAGATGATGAACCTTTGATGGTACACAACCAAACACAGACATCAAACCAGGTACCAAAAAAAGCACCAGACACTACTTAGGCACCAATACTGTAGGAATTAATGAAATATATACCATTAGTTAAAGCTTCAGCATATCACCACCCACATCACCCAACAAGACAACAATGAAAAAGGTGGCAATGAATTAGAAACAAGGACAATAATCCATGGACGGCACAACACATCGACATAGAGGAACTGCCAAAACCAACTTCCATCTCAAGTGAGGAAGGCAATGGCTAGATCGAGTATTCACCTTTCTCTGGGATGGCTAGATGCACATGCGTGGTACCAGTGGACTATTCTTTTGAGTAGATCTTATTATTTGTGTTCTTATCATGTTTTGGGAATGAAACATGTTTAAGGGTGGTGGAATGTAGTATACTTAGGGGGGAAAATATGGGGTACAAAGGGAGGTACCCAAGGGAATAATGTAATATAATAATGTGAGGATGATAAGTAAATGGGACATAATTAATAAATAAAGTGGTTAACCCACATAATGCGAGGGACCACAAGTAGTTAGGAAATAATGTGATAGGCCCATAGTATTTAATATATGGTATTGAGAGACCCATGGTAATTACCGATCATATTGTATGTATGAAGCCTATATAGAGGCTAGAGACTTTCCATTGAGAGCAAGTATGTAAAGTAAAGAGAAAGGAATTATAATAAATATAGACATGGCCAATTCTTTTGATAGGGTCATCCACACATATCTAACAATGATTCTTAAAAAAATTGGGTTCTCCCAAGACATAATAGATATCATACAAGCTTGCATCTCAGCTCCTTGGATTGTGCCTCTAATAAATGGAAGACCAAGAAATTTTTTTCAGAGTTCAAGAGGGTTGATACAAGGGTGTCCACTTTCACCATTTCTATACAATATTATGGCTGAAACACTAAGCACGACATTAGAAAGACAAATGAGAGAAAGAAATATTACAGGTCTCCAAATTGCAAGAGGAGTCAAAAGTATCAATCACTCCCTCTTTGCTGATGGAACCCTCTTATTGGGAAGGGCATCAAGTATAATAGCAAGAATATTTTAAAAAGTTCTGGATGACTTTCTTCAGTTCTTTGAAGGACTCTTAAACAACTCAAAATGAAAAATATATGCCTGGAACACCCCATCAAGAACAATGCAAACTATCTCACAAATTCTTGAGATTCCCACCCAAGCAAGATGGACTCGCTTCTTCTATTTAGGACTCCCAATCGCTAAACAGAATCTAAAGGCTGAATTATGGACCAAACAGGTTGAAAAAATGAAAGATAAAATCCAAAAATGGGGTATGATGTGGCTCAACATGGGAGGCAGGGTGATTTTGATAAAGGCACTACTTTCATCTCTCCCAATATATCAGTATGCGATAATTTTGGCATCGGTAAGCAACAGATAAGAAAATGGAATTAATCATAATAGGCTTCCTCTGGCAAGGAGGGAAACAAGAGAGAAAAATTTTTAGTCTGGTCAAGTGGGATCAAGTCACACTACCATACGAACAGGAAGGACTATCCATTCATCTACCAGGCCTAATGAACGTTGCACTAGGAATGAAAATAATTTGGTGAATGATAACCGGAAAGGAGAGCTGGTGGAAAAAATCTCTCGCCAAAAAATACTTGAACCAATCCAAAAGAAAGCTATTGACCAACAATATACCTATGAGGCCATGCACGCAAGTTTGGAAACTTGTGAAAAAGATAATCCCCATAATAAAAAATCATATATCTAAAACTACTGGCAATGGGAAATTAGTGTCAATCTGGGATGACAAAATCATGGGAAAAGAGCCCTTAAACCTCCAATTGGAACTCCAAGGCATTCAAAGATGGATGACAAAAAGAGGGTTGAACACTCTTCACTCAATCTCAGCATGAGATCAGAAAATTTGGCATGAGTGGCAAATCACAACAATCCTGTTAAATCTGAAAGGACAATGGGAGACATTAAGACTTCACCTCAAAAGGGCAGCTCCCATAAGTATTAAGGAAGAGGACGATTTTTTTTGGGATCCAAGTGGAGGAGGATATACTATTAAAATAGGGTGCAAAGCACTTCAAGATCATCAAAATCATTAGGAATGGGACCTCTGGAAATTGGCATGGAAGACTGAAAGCCTTCCTAAGATCAAAACATTCATATGGACTCTTCTAAAAGGAAAAATTCTAACTACTGAAAATTTAAAAAAGAAAGGAATTCATGGTCCCTCCAAGTGCTCCATGTGCCTGAAAGAAGAAGAGTCCATCCAGCATCTCTTTCTAGACTATATGATAGCAAAAGAATGTTGGAAGCAGATTTCAAACCCTCTGGAAATCAATTTAAATTTCTCAAACAGCTTCTTAGAGTTCTATAAAGCAAGGGAGAAGGCTTATCCATATTTTGTAAAGAACCAATATACAATTAACAGGCTTTGGAAATTCCTCCCAGCAGTCTTGTGTTGGCATATTTGTCTAATTAGAAATAGAAGCATATTCAAAGAATAAAAGCCAAGAACAGGTAGAATCTTATAAAAAACTTGGGGTTTAGTTTTAGAAATATTAAACACCAAAGGGATGTCAGCAGTGGACTACAACAACCTAGAGCAATCAGAGAGAGATTGGATTGGGAAAGCCATATTAAAAAACACTAGGAAAGCAGGACCAAAGAAAACTCCTATAGCATGAAGTTGGAAAATACAGATGAAAGAAGAAGAATTCGCAGAGTGGAATAAAAACAAAAAAGACTCAGACTGTTTGATGGGGCATAAAAAAAAATCCTTGGAAAGCAAGAGCAAGAGGAATTATAAGTGACCTAGATGGAAAAGAGATAGTCACTTATGAATGGGGCTTGGGAGAAACAAAAAATAACAAAGTTGAAGCTTATAGTTTACTATTAGGCTCAAGGATAATAAAAAAGAAAGCAATTCAAGACCTAATAATAATAGGAGATTCAACAATTGTTATAGAAGAAATGATTAAAAACAAGATTCTCAACAACTCAGCTATGAACACTACAAAAGGATAAAAACCAATTTGAAAGGCTCAGGAATTGTTATTTTTAAGCATGTCGTGAGAGAACATAACAAAAAGGCTGATAATTTTGCTAACAATGCAACTGAAAGAGAGGCAGGAAGTATTAAGGAAAATGAAGATATATACTATAGCTCCATCCCATAGATCAAATCAATTATCACAAGGAAAGAGATAATCATTAAAAAAAAGAATGAGAAGAATCAAACTATCTGTGAAAGTAAATCAGAAAATCATGGGGCAGATACTCTAGAAGCTGCACTCAAATTGCAAGCACGGGTATATATGCAAAAAATTAGAAACAAATCTACCTCTATCTTCACTCGTAGGCCAAGGAGGATCGAGATCCTATCCTCATGAATAGCGTAGGCATTTGTCTTATCATTGCCAACCTCCAAAGAAATTCGGCGTCCATAAATCATAAGCCTCTGCATACTCCCAACAACTGCAATAGCACAAAGCTTGCTCCTAAATCCTTGTTTCTTAACACTCACAGCGTTCTGGAATATTTCTCTTTGTTTCTTTCTCTCCTGATCCACTATCATACATTTCTCTGTGTTTCCATCTGTCCTCTCAAACCTCTTACTGAGCCTTCCATACACTGCAATTTATATCCTCTTCTCAAGCGCTTTCATCCATCACAATTCGATCTCTTCATCTCAATTTTTGCATCCATCATTAAGCTCCCTGCAGACATCTCTTCTAAAAGGTCTCAATACCCATCTTCTCCATCACATTAGATGTCGCTATGCTTCCCCTCCATTTTGGAAATGACAGAAAGCTTATGTTCAGATCATTTATATAATTCAAAGGAAGTACAATATTCAAAAATCAATAAAGTAGAGCGAAACAAAACCAGTAGAAGGCACAATCAAGGCGATAGCAAGCACAGTAGCAGGACTAGCGAAAGGAACAACAACCTTGTCAAAAATATAGAGAAAGAGTTGAAAAAAATGGAATGCAACCCAATTGAAAAAGTTGCAAGAAATTACAGATGTCCCACTTATAGGGAAAATAAATTTATGATAAGCAGGTTCAATGAAGCCCTTCAGGATCTCAAGATAGAAATGAGGAGGGAGTTCATTTATCAATGGAGAGATATGGAAAGTGAGAAAGTTGAAATTCTTGCACTCAAGAATAAATGTGTGCACTTGGAGGAAGTCGTCACCTACATCAAGTCCACTACTCAGAGCCAGGCGGGAGAAAACTCTATTCAACAAGGCAAGAAGCAACACTCTGAAAAACTGAAAAATAACTCAATGTATTGTAAATTTATATTAATCTCAGGAAAGTATGTAAGGCAATATGCCAAGATAGACAAAGGAATGAATAGAACATTGGATCTCAAACATAGAAACAGGGACTGCGCTCCCATTTTCACTTTTCTACTTGAATCCAAACCTCATCAATTGTAACAAGAGTATTCTCCTCTTTTATTTTTTGCAATATAATCAATACCCGATCTTGTTGAAAAAAAAATCCTATCTGAAAATTGTTTCAAATAAATATGAAACGAGATGCTAATTATTCATACCCTCATGACATGACTGGTTTTTTGTAGCTTCATATGAATTTTCTGTTCAAAATTCTTGATCATTTCCATTAGCATTACCAAGAAAAAATGTGTTTCTTGAGTTTATTTGTTAAGATATTCCTGGATACGTCAATAGTTTCTTTTGACAAAAGAGTGTCATCATTATGGAGTTTGTGACTTTTCAGGATTTTCACACCATTCCATCTCTTATGGAGATTTAGATATGCTTCCACATTGGCTAGAAAATTTCAGTATGGAATAACAACAATTATCCATGGGATCAGCCTTTTTGTAATTGTTTTACTGAGATAAAAGTGTTATGGTAAAATTGGTGAAAAAGACATCCATGTTGAGGCTATACATGCCTTCTAGCAATAGTGGCTTCATCTATGGAATTTGAGATTCCGAACTTAAATTATTACTCAAATTGTAATTAAATCCTTCATAATTTTCATGTTATCGATGCCTTTAAGGGGATTTTAAGCATGCTTACCCAACAATTCAAAACCAAATCAGAAAGTTGAACCATGAATTTGTAATTATCTTGATGGGATCTCCACACCTAAATTGGATTAAAGAGTATCCTTGACGAGGCTATGAATGCATGTGGGTAGTAGAGGGCATGATCGTGGTATTAAAATCAAAACTACATCATCAACTTGGTTTCACTCTATCTTTAACTTTGTTGATTACATGACTCTTTGAAAATTCATATGGGTTTTACATGTAAAGTTTTTGTTTTCTAATCATTGTTTTAATAGGATTTCATGAATAGATTAATTGAATTCAATCAGGTCTATAACAAACATTAACATATCATCAAGGGCATTCACTCTTCCAAAGAATCTAAGTTTTACCCATTATATAATCTATTTCTGAACATAGATAACTAGTTCACCTAGTTATGTTAGATGATCCAAAAATACAATCTTATCATAGGTTATAAAATTAGAATAAAATAATTATTAATTTAAGATATTAAATTAATAATTATT
>APFE031140749.1:0-12469 GCA_000404065.3 Pinus taeda
AAATAATCAGAATAGAACATTTGCAGATATTAAAACAACGTTGATAAAAGAGTTTAAGAAGTTGAAGTCTGAGTCACAGTGCATCAACAAGTTGAAAGAGATCAAATAGAAACCTATTGAGTCTGTTTGGGGGTTTGATCAGATATTTACGGTGTTATTGGATCAAGTAAGCTTCGAAATATCTCCACAACAACATTAAGAATTGTTTATAGCTTCTTTTCTACCACACATTAGATTTTCATTGAGGCAATAAAAGATAAGAACTCAATATGAAGCTCTAGAGATTACGATGAAATTGGAATCTACGGCTATATGAGATACTAATGCAGGCATGCAATAGAATCAAAATCAGCTGGCAAACCTAAACCTGTAGATACACGACATCAAGAAAAGAAAAGAAGTTAGAGAAGAAGTATGGTGTACGAAGTGCAGATCGGAGGGCCATTTAAAAGAACAATACCCTATCTTCAAGAATTACATGGCTAGTGGGGCACCGAATCCCTTCAATGCAGGATCCATCCTGTGGTGCGAAATATGTAAGACTAGAGGCCAACATCGTTCAAGAGATTTTTACTTGTTACAAAAATATGTACATACTTTGAGGAATCTATATTGCAAATTCTATAAATCAGTAGGTCAGAATGAGAATAATTGTTGGGCTTACGAATTAATGATGGAGCACAATGGTGACACATATAGAATGCAAGAAGAAGAGCATGATTATGAGGATAATGGATAGCAAAGTGGGCACAAAGGTTACCAAGGAAGAGGCTAAGGTGGTGGAGTTGTTCGAGGACGTGGATAGATCATTTGTTATAACTGCGGTCAGATAGGTCATTTTGCGAAACATTGCCAAAACCCCACAACGATGTGTAAGTATTGTAAGTCATTTGACCATGTAATTGAATAATGTCTTGTACTTATGGCGAAGATGCAAGAAAAAAGGAATCAGCAACTGACACAGAATATTCAAATGATGACTATTGAAAGGAGGACTGACAAACCTCAAATTGGTATTGTCAGTATAAGTGGAGTTGCAACTAGTAGTAATAAAGTAGATGAAAACAAAGAATCTGAAAGTGCTTGGGTCAGAAAGACTGCTGAGAAAGTTCTTGTTTTTTATACTCAAAAAGAAAAAGATGTATTTATGGAAGCAAAGAAAATTTTTATGGATGTTATAACTTCAAACTCTAATGTATAGCCAAAGCCCGATCATAAAAGTAACTATGACGTGTCATCAACTTTGACACGACATCAAGCTTTGACACAAGACAGAGATTCAGCAAATCAAGTAGGTATTTTAAAGTCTTTTCTGCAAACTTGTATGAAATCGTTAAGAGATCAAAAGGTTGTGGAAGGGGTTCAGGAGTTGATACATTCATGTGCATCCAAAGAAACATCGTGAAGTGAGATGTGCGTAGTCAATACTTTTCATCGACAAAAGAGAACCAAAAGAGAGATGAGGCTTATTGCATGGATAGGAGAGTATGAGATGGATCAAATTATTATGGATTTGGGATCTGATGCTAATGTCTTAACAATGCAGACATGGGAATTAAAGGGTAAGTTGAAGCTACAATGGTTACCTATTCAGTTAAGGATGGAAAATCAGCAAAGGATCTTCCCTCTAGGAAGACTACTAGGTGTCACAGTGGATATTGAAGTAGTTCGTACTACTGTTGATTTTGAAGTAATAGCTATCATTAATCTCAGTAACCCTTATCCCCCATTGCTTTGAATTTGACAATATGGCCATAATTAATCTAAAGAAGAGATAGATAATATTTGAAGGAAACAATATGAGAGTAATTTTTCCCTTGGATCCACCAGAAGGAGAAGATGTACAGAACCGATCAATGAAGAATACTACGCAACTGACATAGACAATATATATAAAATGATAGCGAAGGAACGGGATTGTGTTAACCCTACTGCAGAGGGAAAGTTGAGATGGGATCATGATAGTTCTTGTACCTTAGACTCAGAAGAAGAATTGGAAAACTAGCATAATAGGTTGCATGAAGTATCCACAAGGCGTTTTGCAAGAATTACCAAAACATCTTGCTTTATGATATCTAAGGTATGTGACCTGCTTGCTTATGATGGCTTAGGTGATGTAAATACTTTTCTTAATGATTATAAAAAACAAGTTCTAGAAAATCAAAGGTTTCTAGCCTTGGATATAGCCCTAAAAGATACTCCTGCTAGATGGTGGAATGCACACAAGAAGCATATAGGAGGTTGGCAAGAATGTTGAATATTGATGGGAATAAGGTTTGGACAGATAGATACAGAGATGGAGATAAAATATGATGGTGAAACTAATCCTAGGAAGCATATCCAGCTATGCACTACAGCATGGAAGGAAATTCCACAGCAAGAATGGGTATATGGATTCATTCATACATTAGAGACAATCCCTAAGAACTGTTACCTAGAAACAAAGCTTCGACATGGTATAGTGAGCTGGGAAGACATGTTTGATGGCTTCATATTAACATTCAGCTTTGAGGATGATTTTCCATACATGGATTGACCCTTCAGACAGTCAGGAAGAGGATCTTTGAGAATGTAACCCCACCTACATGGTAGCAACCTGATTGGGCTGCGCAGATAGAAAATGCTCTGAGTGTTATAACATTGCTACATTTGAAGAAGAAGATCCTCGCAACATCGAAATAGTAGAGTCATAAGGATATCACAAAGTAACTAGACATGAACTAGAGATACCAGACATAACAAAGCCACTAAAGACCAAGAAGGTGAAAATAACATCAAAGAAGGAACCCAAGTTTGCAACAATAGGAGACTACTTGGATGAGGAGACAATTAGTAAAGTTACATAGTTACTTCATGAATATAAAGAACTATTTCCCACCAAGTTTTCATAAATAAAGGGTATAATAGGAGATCTAGGAATCATGAAGATCCCCCTTAAGCCTGATGTGGAGCCAGACAAACAAAGACCTTACAGGTTTAACATGAAGTATAAGGAGAAAGTGAAAGTAGATTTTGATAATATGATAGAAGTAGGAATTGTCAATCCTGTAGAAGAATCAAAATGGGTGTGTTCCGTGGTAGTGAAAGAGAAGAAGACTCAAGGAGAAATTAGGATCTGCATTGATCTGATAAAGTTGAATGATGCATGTTTACATGATCCCTTTCTTACCCATTTCACAAATGAAGTGCTAGATAATGCAAGAGGTCAAGAAGCTTACTCATTTACATATGGATTCTCAAGTTGTCATCATATTAGGATTACACTTGAAGATCAACATAAGACCACATTTGCTACAGAATGGGGCTCATATCAATATACAGTAATGCATTTTGAATTAAAAAATGCCCTTGCTATATTTTCTAGGGTGGTGGTCACAGCTTTTAAGGAATACATGCACAATTTTTTAGAGGTATATTTTGATGATTAGACAGTATTTGGATTGTTGAGCAAACATGTTGGAAGTTTAATACTTATGCTCGACACATGTAGACAATATCATATCTCTTTGAACCTAAAGAAGTTCATATTTTGCATATCTTTTGGCATATTGTTGGGATATATTGTCTGTAAGAAAGGATTAATGGTGGACCCTGCTAATATTGTTATAATTTTTGTTGGGCGTGGGATCCCCCCAAGGCATGTTTTGTGGCTTAAAGCCCAAGTTTTGACTAAGTCCATTGTAAAGACTCTTCAATTTGTGGGCATGGAGCGCGAAGTCATAATAGAGTCATAGGGTTGTCTGCCCTTTTTTTTGTAATGTAATGTCAGTTTGAAAGATCTACCCATGGTTCGCGAACCATGGGATTGTATAAATAGAGCGAGGCTCTAGGTGTAAAGAGAATAATCTAATCATGGAGCATGGAATCTAAGGATTCAATGAAGCATTGAGTCGAAGTGTAAGTCATGTCTTTGGGTCGTAGAGTAGGAGAAGGCTCTACTGCTGAGTGCGCAAAGTCCTAGTAGTCCGCAGTTGAGTGCGCGGACCCCTACAGCTGAGTGCGCAGGGCAGGCCGAGTCTATAACTAGTTGAAAGCATTAATAAAGAGAATTTTTACCATATTTCTATGTTTATTTTCCTGTTTTATGCATTGAAGTATATTGGGTATGAATTGCAAGTTTACTATTTATTTACTGCGTGAACATATATAAATGCGCTGAGTAAGTAAATATAATAGAAGGTAACTATTTACGCGAAGATAACTAACTGTCATAAGAAGATAGGTAAGATCCATGGTGTGACTTGGTGAAACAATACAGATCGATGCTCCAACAGCGCGAAAGCCCCACAGCCCCTAGTTAGGGTTGCGTGAAGGCAAGTATAACAAGGGCAAGAAGGCCTCATAGGTTAGGAAAGCGCGCAAAGTGACCTGCACGAAAGTACTCACGGCTGGACTAAATCGACCCCTCAGACATCTCAAGGGTGCGGAAACCTGGTTCCAGCATCCTCCCATACTACTTCGAGTGAGACCTTAGTCCGCGCTCCGTGGACTATTGCCAAAAGGGCCAGTAGTACGGGGATTTGTTTGGCTAATTAACTCTGAACCTGGGTTAGGTCCCAACAAGGCAACAAATGGTTCCGTTGCTGGGACCGAAATCTACATAGAGATGTCTGATGTCGTATCACTGGAATCCAACTAAGAAATAAATTAAAGATTGGTTGGGTAGGAAGATTCACGAGTTCATGACACAGGAGAACAGGAATCTGCGACTATCAAAGGAAAAGTGGTTAAACTACTACCTATACATGGAAATCCATGAAATTTTCTTTGCATCTTTCCCTACTGAGTTGTACAAGTGGATCGCAAAGCTAGCAGATAGCAAAGGAAGGTGGAAACTTGATAATCCTATTGTGTGGACTCCAGAATTGGTACACAGATTGGAAGCATCAGAGGATAAGATCATGCACGTTGTTGATCACTGGCTCGATCGAATTATAGGAGGATTCATTACTGAGTTCGCGGTAGATACTTCAGTCAGTTATAGCGAGGCAAAACGACACTTTCTCAAAGGACCACAAGGTAAGTACGTTAAGTCTCTGAACACGTGGATTAAAATGCTACTGTGTGAAAAGTGAATTATGCAAATACATTGATGTTCGGCACTACGAAAAGTGGAATCATTTACAAAGACGAAGGAAGTACAGAACTAGAAACTAGCCCCTTGATTTCACCTTCACGAGGGGGCGAGGAATAGCTCGCGAAGGTCTCACCAAGAAGTGTGATCAATTTGATAAGGCAGAGGATTCCGCGCATACCAACCCCACCCATACCAACACCAGCTTTACTGCCTTCACCCCCATATTCACCCATACCACCTCCACCACCACCACAAGTCAATATGGCAAGCGTGATAAAGTTGCCAGTATTCAAGGGAATAGGGAATGAAGATCCATACCAGTTTTGGTTCGTGATAAGGGCTGTATGGGAAGCACAGGGAGTTATAGATGATAATATAAAGAAAGCAACGTTGGTCAATGCTTTGCAGGATCGTGCACTGACCTGGTATATCAAGTATTCTAATGATAATCCAAATGCAAGGGTCGCAGATATCCAAATTGTGTTGAACGAAGAATTTAACAGGCCGAATTCAGAGGAACAGTCAATCATTGGGTTCAAGGAGATCACAATGCTACCAGGCAAGACTCCTTGGGAGTTGGATCAGAGACTGAAGTGCACAATTCACGAAGCCAATATGACTTTGATGGATGGACAGCATTACGAATGGTTTGTAGCATCGCTAACGCCGCATTTGAGGAACGCGTTGTCACAACAAAGATTAGAAACTCAGGAAAAGGCCTTGGAGACCGTGATGGGACTACATGAGACCCCGATACAAGATCTTAACCTGGGAGTTCAGCAGATCCACACGCAGTTGAAAAAACTATGCCTTTAGATGCAGAGTCTGAAACAGAATAGCTCAGCCCACCCGGAAGTGCGCGCAGAGGTATGGTGTGTTAAATGTAAGGGTCAGGGTCATGACAAGGACCATTTCCCGGTGTTCGTGAATTACCTTGCAGGAGGAGGGTCGATGCCGTTAAGACTAGAGGCACAAGCAGGACCTAGCACGGTCCTTGCGTTGTGGTGCGAATTGTCAAATAGGAGGAAAGAATGCTATGAACAACCACCACTTGTTGTAAAAGTACATGCAGAATGTGCAACCGTTGTTCTATAAATTTTGTAGATCAATAGGCCATGATGAGCGCACATGTAGAAGTTATGAGCTGATGATGGATAGGACTCCCACCTACAAAGTTTAGGCCGAAACGTGGCCCCTTTACCAGAATGCGAGAGTGGCACAAACTGGATTTCAGGGGCGCGGACGAGGCCGAGGTGGAGGAGGACCTAGAAGAGGTCACAAACAGCTGATATGTTATGATTGCGGAGGGCCAAGGCATTATGCCCGTGATTGTATGAATCCAACGCATCCATCATGTCTGTATTGTACCTTGTTTGATCATGAGACGGAGGATTGTCCCACACTGATAGCTAGGTTGTGCGTCAAGGGAGCGCTCCAACCTCCCCCAAATCAGAATCTACAAATGATGAGGTCTTAGCCACATAAGGAAGACCCTAACTTGAACATTGTGCTTCGAAGTGGAATTACAGCAGGGGATGATAAAGGCAAGCATCCTAAAGATAGTACTTGGGTTCGCAAGGCTCCGACAAAAGAACGAGAGTTTGATTTGGAGCGCACTAAGGAAACCTTCATGGAGGCCAAGAGGAGCTTCGCTGATGCCTCCACTTCAAGAAGTAAAGATAGATCAGAGCCAGAAATGGATCCATCAATGCTCACAATGTTCCTAGAAACATGCATGAAGCTACTACGCAACAGTAAGGTTGTAAAAGGATTGCAGGAACTCATTAATAGATGCGTTGGGACTGTGTTAGGAGAACCGTGCGTCGTCCGGAAGATTGGAAAGCACGCGACGAGGAAGGGAAGAGAAATAAGGTTGACTGTTCAGATTGGGGAATATGAGATGGACCAAGTGATTCTGGACCTAGGATCAGACATGAACATTTTGCCGAAGCAGACATGGGAGCGCATGGGAAGGCCTATGCTACAATGGTCTCCTATCTAGCTGCGAATGGCGAACCATCAAAAGATAATACCTATGGAGAGATTGCAAGGAATTATAGTGGATATTGAAGGAGCAAGCGCGCTAGCAGACTTTGAAGTGATAGAGATTGTGGATGACAGCAATCCCTACGCCGCGCTATTAGGAATAGATTGGGCCACTGACATGAATGGTGTGATAAACCTAAAGAAGCGCAAGATGATTTTTTAGAAAAATTCCCTACGTGTAGTAGTACCTTTGGACCCTACAGAAGGATTGCGCTACACGGAGCCAGTGCACAACTATGAAAGTGACAATGACTTAGACTGCATCTACAAGATAACCACGTGAGAGTAGGACTGGGTAAATCCCACCACGGATGGACGAATCTGATGGGAGTGTGAAAGCTCCTGTACATCAGATTCTGACGAAGAGATAGAATGATGACAAAACCAATTACACGAGGTAACCACGCTGAATTGTAACATGATGATGAGATCGTTGCACTGCATAGCGACAAAGGTAAGGGATATGCCTACTTATGATGGGTTAAGTGAGGTCGATGCCTTCTTGAACAGGTTTGAAAGAGGTGTGTCGTAATAGAAATGTTTCGAAGCTTTGAAATGGGTACTACGCACTACGCCCATGAGGTGGTGCGGTACGCACCAAGGAAGCTTTGAGGACTGGCACGAATGTAGGATAATGATGTGCATGCATTTCAAGAAGCCTTAGGCATGATTAATAGACAAGAAGGCCGGACAGAACATTGCGCGCGTGCACCTGTATAGATGGGTACAGGCACATGTTAAAAAACTTGCGCGGATGCACATGGACTTCGCGTTCGGAAACACAATCAATACCCATCTGTGGGCAAGGAAATTGCATGAATGGTCCCTCCAGTTGGGATGACAGAGTGTGGAAAGAACGACTGCGCAGAAGGATATCCACGCAGAAGTCTTTAGCGGAGTGTGTGAAGCACTAAACATGACATATAATGTGCAGCAGATGGATTGGGACCTGCACATACCAAAAGTTATGTGGGCTTATAGGACAACGTGCAAGAAACTAAAGGGGCAGATGCCTCCGAGACTGAAATATGGAGCAAATGTTGTAGTCCCAACGAAGGATAATAAGCCTAGTCCACGCATAGTAGTGCCGATGGATATGAAGGCTCGCGGAGCTTGTGAAGGAGGGGTAGCGCAGCTGAATGAAGAAGAATTCTTGGAAGCAATCCGACAAGGTGATCTTAGGCTCCAAGAACTCATGAAAGAAAGAGTGTGCTTAAGGGAGAAAAGCGCTCTGGTGGAAGCAAAAGTCAAGAAGCTAGAGGAAGAAATAAAGAAGGATTTTCTCGATAAGAAAATCGGGGTGATAAAAAAGGGTGCACACGCCTACGGTGACAAATTTGGGGACTACCGTTAGGAGTTGATTAGCTTGATGCCTTGGATTGGACCGTATATTACTAAAGGGATCACCCATGCTAGCATAATGCAAATGGTGAAGTGCGCGACGCAGATAGTAAAACCAAAACACTGATTTGTTCAAGGAAAAGTAATGGATGACCGGTTGGAACCCTATACAGATGGCATGGCCACCTGACTAGCTGTGGGAAGTATAGTCTTAGCACTCTAGGCAGTTGAAAGGAGGTGCGGGACTATAAAATACTCTGGCTGGGAGCAGCGCGACGTCGGGGCTGTGCGCAGGAGAAAAGTGTCACACGGTCCTCGACCGCGTAAGGGGGCCTGCGCTGTCATGCGAGTTGGCTGGAAAGTGACCATTGTATTCACTATTCATAATGTGATGCTTGACTTGAGACCAAATGGAGTAGGTGGCAAGCATTTAAGACGCGCTTTATGGGCAAGATTTGGGAAAATTTGCCACCAAGGGAGAATTAATGAACCGGATTTGGGGGGAACGGTCAAATTCAAATTCAAAAGGCGCTATAAATTACAAAGGGTTTCCCAGCAAACAACACTTGGTCATTTGTGAATTGAGCTATCGTGCACCCCGAGTATCATGAACCAAGACCTGTTTTTCCTCTGGAGAGCATTAGTTGAGCACTTGATTGAATGGTTGAGAGATTTTTGGACAAACAAGATGGCAGCATCTAAAGAAGCCAGGGAAATCACAAAGATGACCGTCGAAGAAGTCGTGCAGGCCTTGACCATAGAAGATGTCCCTGAACACGCAGGGAGTGTTGTGAAAATCCATAAATCACCGCACATGCCGAGACCAAAGAAAGATAAACAACCAATGATTCTGGTGCGTGTGTCTCCTCGAAACCTGTTGTGCGCCAGATTAACCATGGAGGAAAAAGGGAAAGTGATTAACCTAGAAACCGACAAGGAGGAAGAATACCTTGGGGATTTCATCATTGAAGAGGACGAGGATGAGGGCATGGAGGAAGAAACAAAGGTTTTGCACCCTCCAACGAAGTTTCTTGCGTATGTCCCCCTGCGGAAGGGGAAGGCAAAAGTTCCCAAGAACCTCGACAAGATCAAGAGCTCTCTGCAGACTCCGCTCCTCTCGGACGATATCATTTTTGAGGGAACACATTTGGGATGGGTGCTGAACTTGAAGTTTGAATATTGGGATCTCGCTAACCATGAGAAATTCCCTCACCTAAAGATCGCGCAGTTCATGAAGTTGAAGCAGAACGCCACAGCGGGAGTTATAGAATTGGAGCAGCGCAAGTGGTTACGCAGAGTTGAAAAGGTAGGGTTATTAAACCTGCTCTAGGTGTCACATTACCACCGTGCCCTAGTAACGATCTTCTTCATCAGGCAGTTGCTCTACCTGGTGCATGGTGGGTGTTTGTGGCTAGAGGAGCCCATCCCCATCACGGACCACTTAATCCATCACGTTACCCAGCTCCTATGTAAAGGAGAGGACCCCGCAGACATTTTGGAGGGAGAGAGCAGTGATTTGGCCATCGTGGAGGCCATGAAAAGGAAATACAATCTAGAGAAGAAGAAAAGGGGCTACACATGTCCAACATCAACAACAAAGAAGCTAAAGTTGCAACCCAGATACTGGCAGGTAATCTCATGCGGAAGTGTCACGCGGATGAGGTGCCCATGCCAATGGTTGCACTTGCTGAGCAGTGCACGGAGGGGATCCAGTTTAAATGGTCTGAGTTCTTGTGCAAGGAAATCCTAGAGAATTGTCATGAGGCATAGGAACAAGGAAAAATGTTCCACTATGCATGGCTTCTGTTGTCCATAGTGCTGGTAGCAGGGGAATTGTCGAAGGAAAACCAGTTCCCCACAATTGCAAGGGATCTCCCGGAGGCCGCAAAGTACACTTCGTTGTGGGCTACTAAGGACGTGAACCGAATCCACAACAGTAAAATATTCTGGGTGTTCATGGAGATGAACATCAGAATGGGGATTAACTACAAGTCATGGTTATCACCCACTATCTACAACAACGTGCAAAGTTTTGCAGAATTTAAAGCAGACTTTCATCACATCTACCTCAGGGTGCACAAGGACCCTGTGAAGAAGTGGAATGAGCTACCATACATGGCCATAGATGATGTGATCTTCGACGTAGTGGAGACGTGGCCTTTGGAGTGGCACGTTCCAGACATCTCTACACTGGAAAAGTCTGCTACGCAGAAAAAGAAGGAGGAGGCAAAACTACATGTGGCGTGGTTGGCAAAAAAGAGGTGGAAAGAAGTAGCAGTAGCAAAAGCACAGGAGGCGCGGGACGCTGCACAAACAGCAAAAAAATAGAAAAAGGTTGCAGTAGTAGTAGCACAGAAGGAAACAGAGAAGGCACGTGAGGGCCAGAAGTCGCCTTCGCCTGAACAGGAGAAAGAAATGGAAACAGAGGAAGAGGAGGGCAATGCGAACCCACAAATAGTGTCAACACAATTGAAGCGCCAGCACCCGAGTAAGCGGAGGGGCCGCGTAAGAAGGTAAAAGTGTTGAAGCTATCTATCGACTTGATCACCCTTACTGAGGGGGATTTGCACGATATAGGGGAGACGATGCGCAACATCACCACAGAGGCCCTCCAGAACTTCGCAGCGGATAATGAGATTGTGTTGGGGGCCCTTAGAGCACAGATTCAGGAGTTGCAGATGTTCACTCCTCAAGTTGGTACTCTCTCAACTAGCCTCACAATCGGAACAACCGCAGCCGAGGAAATGCTACACGCTCGTACCACCAACACAATAGTGCTACCAGAAGGGGCACTGGTTATAGCAAATGAGGTTGATCGGCCTACTGTTAGTACACTGAAGGGGATAGGGATCAACATGGTTGTGCTCCCACGGGAGATGCTCTATGTTCTGTAGGATTAGATTACTGCAGAACTGTAGGCTAGGGAGAGCCGCTTGTTGTAGGTGTTGAGTGAGTAGAAGATCAACATGGAAAAGATCAACATGGAACAGTTGAGCTTGCAGTGCAATGAGGTCATTTCTCAGAACCAGAAGATGGTGCAGGTACTTGAAGAAGCCTGCTAGATGGTCCCTTAGCTGGCCATCCCAGCAGAAGCACTAGCAGAGGTGTGCATCCAAAGATTAGCAGCAGGGGTGCGCGAGGCACGAGAAGAAATGGCCAAGGTTCAGCTAGAGTTAAACCTTCAGATAGTAAAGTTGCAGTTGAAGGTGCAGCCATCCACCCCTCCAGAAGTAAGGGAATAGTGTGCTAACGCTATTACATCGGGGAGGGAGGAGATCAGTAGTATAGTAAGGGACTACACCAGAATGTTGCAAGAATCATTCGAGGTCCTCACAAATCTACAAGAGGACCCAAACATTCAGTGCTTAGAAATAGAGGTGCGTGAGCTACAGTTATAGTATGACAACGTCAAAGGGACCACATAGGCAGTGGCCCTCACTCATAGGCTCACGCGAATGTAACATGCCAAAGCACTTAAAGAGCAAGTAGACATAGCGCAGCACAGAGAAGCAGTTTTGAAGGCGTGCATTCAGCCTTGGATCGATGAGGCCTTCATCATCACATCCACAATTGAAGGCAAGCTCGCGCAGATGCAAGGGACGCAGGAACAGATCCAGGAAAGCAGTTCCAACATCATGGTCTTGGAACAACAAGTATAGGAGATTCAACAGGCAGTCACTTAGTGCGTTGCCGACCTTGCAGTTGTCCGAGCAGAGTTGGAGGGTCTCTGTGCAAAGATCTCTGCACCGACAAAGTGACTGGAGGGCGAGTCACGATGTTTGTGTTGGAAGCCTGTTGGGCGTGGGATCCCCCCAAGGCATGTTTTGGGGCTTAAAGCCCAAGTTTTGACTAAGTCCATTGTAAAGACTTCATGATTTATGGGCGCAGAGCGCAAAGTCATAATAGAGTCATAAGGTTGTCTACCCTTGTTTCTGTAATGTAATGTCGGTTTGGAAGATCTATCCATGGTCCACGGGCCATGGGATTGTGTTGGTACCATTCTAA